>OX465374.1:2316374-2616216 GCA_950004255.1 Mesopsocus fuscifrons | reverse complement strand
GGATACTACTTTGGTTGTTATATGGAAGCCCTTATCCTTGAGTAATGATGCACGAAAATTCCTTGTCTTGCTTTTGTTATTGCATTTCTTGCATGCTAGAACCACGCAACAACAAGAACAAGAGTTGTATATGGCTGCAAGAATAGGAACAAGAAGTGACTTGCAAGAACAAGAACTCCGATCTTGCAAGAGTTCTCGCAAGAGTCTTGCATAAACCCAGGCAGTTTTTTTCCAAAGCTTCATTCATGGATTGCAGTCCATATTTTGTACGAAAAACTCTGCAGACTATGCAACGATAGATTGCACTTGAAATGGTCGCTTGGTAAGCAAAAAACCACATTTTAACAGCAGAAAATTCCATGTGAATGCAAGAAATTGCAGAGTCTTGCAGCAAGAACAAGAACAAGAGCATGGAATGATTTATACTACAAGAACAAGATAGGATTTTTACTACAAGAGCAAGAGTCGCTTTGCGAGAACAATAACAAGAAATGCCGTTTCTTGTTCTTGTTCTTGCATTGTGCATCACTAACCTTGAGTTATACCACTTAATTAAGAGGACGCTATACCTGACGGTGCATTTTTTGCCGCCCATAAGATTAACATTGCGAGCGGCGATTCATTTTCAAGGTTTACCCTTGGTTGGAAAGACACAAAGTTTTGCCTGTACCTAGGCCTAACAATGTTCTAGGGAGTGCTCGAAGCAGATTTCCCAATTTCTCACTGGTTTCTTTTATTGCAACTGTTTTGCAAATGCTAGCATCGCATACCTCAAGAAAAGTGCTGTATCTCGAAAACCAGTAAAAAAAAATGGGAAATCTGCTTCAAACACTCCCTAGAACATTGTTAGGGCTAGGTACAGGCAAAATTTTGTGTCTTTCCAACCAAGGGTAAACCTTGAAAATGAATCGCCGCTCGCAATGTTAATCTTATGGACAGCAAAACATGCATCGTCAGGTATAGCGTCCTCTTAAAGCCTCACTTATTTCGGACATATTTTAGCGATATCTTTGCCTCAAAAATATCTGGCTCCATTTTGGAGCCATCAAAGTCCCTAGCTGAGCACTTCTAATTCTTGAAACGTTGTAGGAATAGAAAATTACTGGCCCTGGAATTCGAACCCAGGACCTCAGTCGTGCAAGTCCTGTGTTTTCCCACGAGACCACTGTGGGGCCGCTGTTTTAGTGGTTGTAAAACCCTATACGAGTATGCTCGTAGAACTCAGATTTTCACTAAATGATCGCCAAAGCTCGGGAACTCTCAAACTTTTTTATTTATTTGTGTTAAATTATTAACCTGAACTTGGGGGAGCAGGTCGTATTTTCTACTTTAGATTTCCCAGAGATTTTCACACCTTCCCTTGCTGTCTCTGCCTGTCTTTTCGTTCAGCAGTAATGGAAAGTCACTTTCCAGAATTGCTGTCTTGAGTGTTTGCAATAAAATATTTAGAGGGTTTGTATATCAATTCTTGTATTGCAAAAATAAATTTTGAACACGAAAAGTCGTACACTTTTCAATCTATATACTTACTGTTTCGTCGTCGGTTTTACCATTGATATATGTTCCGCATGTGGTGAAAAATGTATATTGAGGCTCTGGTGGTTCGGAACCCACCTGAAACTGTACGTCACCATCGTGTAGGTAAGCTTAGACGTTGGGTGGGGAGCTGGTTTTTGGTAGTGCTGTCGGAGCAGGATGGATAATTCTTGAAATGGTCTAGTTGCTAAGCTATAGGACCAACTGCCTAACCTAATCTAAAAATTGTATCAGTGAGGGTGCGTCCCACCATACACGGTTAACGGTTAAGGGTCCGCTATACCTGACGGTGCATTTTTTGCCGCCCAAAAGATTAACATTGCGAGCGGCGATTCATTTTCAAGGTTTACCCTTGGTTGGAAAGACACAAAATTTTGCCTGTATCTAGCCCTAACAATGTTCTAGGGAGTGTTCGAAGCAGATTTCCCATTTTTTTTACTGGTTTTCGAGATACAGCACTTTTCTTGAGGTATGCGATGCTAGAATTTGCAAAACAGTTGCAATAAAAGAAACCAGTGAGAAATTGGGAAATCTGCTTCGAACACGACCTAGAACATTGTTAGGGCTAGGTACAGGCAAAATTTTGTGTCTTTCCAACCAAGGGTAAACCTTGAAAATGAATCGCCGCTCGCAATGTTAATCTTATGGGCGGCAAAAAATGCATCGTCAGGTATAGCGTCCTCTTAACCGTTAACCGAGTTGGTGGGACGCATGCACCCTAAGAACGCTATAAGTTAAAGTTAAATACTAGAAAAAACGTTTTCATCACTTTTCGCAATATGTGGGTTATAGTGAGATAGTGAGAAAGTATAGGAGGATAACAGGGGGATAAACTAGGGGGAGGATTACATGCGATGATGGATGGATAGTCCACGATCCCCATTTTTTCCCAACCCTACTTTTTTTCTTTTTTCAAATATCATAAATTGGGATTATTGAAAGAAATTATATCATCCAATTTTCGCTATCTTGAAACAGTAAATTGGACTCTCTTTCCGCAAGATGAGTTCTTTATAGTTTTCCGCAAATCCCCCCGGCGTTGGAAATCTATGGCCCAACTTTTCAAGGGTCGCTTTTTGTCTGGATTTTCGAGAAAGTTTTTGAAACTTATGGATCTACGGAAAATCATGATTAAGGCCGAACATACATTCGCTATTTGTTTACGTTTTTTATGTACACTTTATGAGAAGACTATTGGATATTTAAATGTTCTGAAATATAACATATCTTACCAACGGCCGAAAGTAACAGGCTGTGTGGTGATTTTTGTCAACAAGAAATCCGTCCGAAGTTAAGACTGAATATATACATTCGCTATTTTTTTACGTTCGGACTTCAAACTTTGTGAGAAGACTATTTGATATTTTAATATTCTGAAATATAGTATGTCTTGTTAACGTCATTCCTCATGAGGCTATGTTGTGATTTTACGATCGAGTTATCTTTGTCACAAAAAAAATTGTCCAAAATTAATCGATCGTGAAATCACAACATGGCCTCATGAGTTGTGACGTTAAAAATACATATTATATTTCGGAATATTTAAATATCCTACAGTTTTCAATCACCACACAGCCTATATTAATTTTGGTTGTTGGTTGTTCGGAACCCACTAAAACTGTAGGTCCCCGTCGTGGGTGGTGGTTTAGCAGTAAAGAAGCATCCTTTATAAATTGAGATTTGGAGGAATAAGGTGGTGGGGAAGCTAAGTAGACGCTATAATGGAATTGCTTCTGCTTCATTTGGGAAGAATGAAAACCCGAGGACACAAAGAGTCTCCATTTAAGAGTTTAACATGGCACTCTTTATCTCTTTCCACCTATTTACCTATTATATTTATCTACTCATTAGTGGTTGCGATACTGTCCACCAGAGGCGTCCTGATTTTCCTCCGATTTCTTTTCCGAATAATTTTTTAATTTTCTGTAATAGTTTTCACGAGATAAATTTCAAAATAATTTTTTTTGCAACTTGACATGCCTCAGTATTCTCTTTATAACGGCCCTTCATAGCGACCCTTCCCTATAGCGAGCAAAATTTAAATAGATACGAGAAAATTAGTGTAGTGAAATTTTATGTACCTACAGTTATTACTCTCTATAACGAATGAATGTCTCTATAGTGAACTCTCTTTATAGCGAACAGATTTCCGGTCGCTATAGAGAAACACTACTCAACAAATAATAAAATGGGACGGTGGAATTTTTTTTTGACCCTTTGAACTCAGAGAGCCTGTTCGCAGGTGTCCATCTTGACAAAAAAAAATTTTTAAATAAACGCAATTTTCAAAATGGTATTTTTGAGTAAAAAGGCATAGTGGGGCGGCAGCGCAGCAGCCGTCCTCGGGGGACCCGCAGCATGTCAGCTGCGTTATGAATATTTTACCCCTGTACCTGCTTCCAGAATCTTCTTTCAGCTCTCCCCCCATTATATGTCCAGTCTATTGTTTTTCCTAGCAGGAACCTTTTGTAAAAGGCCAACCTTTTCATACGGATCAAAAAATTTCAATGTCTGGTAACAGAAAACGAGATATTTTTATTTTGACCTACACGGGATCATATAAATGTGTTCGCTATAGAGAGGGGCTGTTGTTCGTTATAGAGAACAGTATTTATTTTTGTGGATGGTTGAGAATCCACTGGTCACCGTTCTTAAAGTCTACTTTAGTGTCAGTTCCAGGAACGTAGATTGCTTTCACCATCCTTCAAATAGCGCCTTCATAACCTTAACTTTCACGGTAACATAACGTTTTTGGCTATTTTATCGTGAAGTTGAATTTCTAACTTTATCTGGAAGTTAGCAGGTAATTTAGTTCTTCAATGAAACTTGAAGAAAGCATCGTTCCTACTTATTATGTTATAAACTCAAATGAAAATAAACCTAAGTATTATACCTATACACAAACTAAAAATAAAACTTAAAACTTTTACACTAGAAATAAAAAATAAAAGTAAAAAGGAGCAGCGTAAAAAGATTTTTAACAACTACTTACAGTATTTAGCATATACGATAGCTAAAAGTTAAATATGCAGCTGAAGTATCTTTTATAGACATAAAGACTTTTTATAAAACATTGGCCTTTTTTGTATAAGATTGCCCTAAATAAAGCGCCGTGAATGAGAAAGCCTGAATGCGGAATTAGGCTCCAAGGCTCTATTTCAGAAGTGTTTAAGAGGGAACGAAGGTGTTTTCTTTAAGAGGGGTTAAAGGAAAAAAAAATTCCTGATTATTTTTATTACGGGTCTACTTTCACACAATCCAATTTTTTTTTTATATTTTTTTTTTTCGACAATTCCGATATGTTCTGAAGTATAATGTGTCTTTTTAACGGCGCTGTGGTGATTTCTGTAATATTAGCCTGTTAAAATACAGAACATTTAAATACCCAACAGTATCCTCAGATAATTTGTAGAAAAAATGTAAACAAACACAACTGCGTTGACGCCGATAAGCGTTCGATTTTTATTCTCCGAGAAAAATAAAGGAACAACAATGCTGATTTCGAGCCCCCTTAAGGAAACCTACATAGCCTTGAATGGGGGAGTCGGAATACGGAATAAGGCTCTATTTCGAAAGTGTTTACATTAAGCGAGTGCGCTTTCCCAAGAAACCGGCTTTTTTGCATAAGCTCATTATATGGCTTATAGGGGGGAAGGGGGAGGGGGGAAGGGGGGAGGGAACGAATAAGCGAAGTACGGAGAAGGGATTTTCACCCCTATAGCTCACCTACCCCACATTATGCAGGCTATAACCATGTCCCCGACTGTTTGCCCCCCAACCCCCAAAGTATTACCCCCGAAATCCGATAGTGCCTTTGTACGCTCCTACCCCCCCACAGGATACTTCTTAAAAGTCTGTCGCTCTTCTACCACTTTTACTTTCTCGCTAGCCATATATGGCGAGAAAGTATTTTTTTTTTTCGCGCAAAATTTCGAATTTGAGATTCTAGGTGAAGGGAACAGATTTATCGTATCGCATGTTTAGCTTATGACAAGTGCCTAGTGATAGCACTTGTTTTAAGACAAGATAAATGTGTTCATTAAACGTTTTCGATATGAGACACTATAGTACAGTATAAGAAGTGGTGCAACCCTTACTAAGCGAAATGCAGAGTTTCTGCAACCAAGGAACAAAATTCACGGCTCACAATATGTTGACCGAGGGGTTAACCACTCGAGAGATTGCTTGAGATTGCCTGAGATAGCAAGAAGATTCCCAAAGATATCCTGAGATTCTCAATGTGATTCGTGGAAAGATGCACCCCGAAGGTTTAATTACTCCACAATATCCAAGATTCCCTGAGATTTCATAAAGATTTAATTCCAATGATTGCCTGATATTCCCAACGAGATTCCCAACGAGATTCCTAGAGTGGTGTTGACCTTGGTTGGAAAATCGTTAATAATTAGACTCGTGAAATCCAACCTAAAACAGTATCGTTGAAAGGGAAAGTTCCCACTTCTAAAAATCCTGAAACTTGAAAAAGAAAAAACCGCTACCTTAATTTCGCAAAGCACTGAAACTGTATCAGAACAAACTCACGCATTAAAACTTTTCAACTTAATTAATTATTCAAATTTCAAAATGAATTAATTAGGGATGAATGGAGCTCATTGAAGCAAAAGAAGAAACAAAAGATGGAAGAGGAATTAAATAAATAGCATTGTGTGAAAGAAGAAGCTCCTAAGTCTCGAGTGCCGGCAACTTTGCCATTTCTTGCCTTCCAAGTTCTTTTGGAATTTCCCGGCAATTTTCTTTATTGGAGAATTTATTTGGATCGATGTTGATAGTTTGGGAGAAGAGTTCTCACTTTCCGAATAGTCCTACTCACTCTTGGATGGGAGCAAACTCAGACAAGGTGGTTAGACTACAGTAATGAGAATTATCGTCGCCAAACTCTTTTCGATCATAGTGCCTTCTTCTTCTTAAGGGTCCGCTCTACCTGACGGTGCATTTTTTGCCGCCCATAAGATTAACATTGCGAGCGGCGATTTATTTTCAAGGTTTACCCTTGGTTGGAAATACACAAAATTTTGCCTGTACCTAGCCCTAACAATGTATTAGGGAGTGTTCAAAGCAGATTTCCCATTTTTTTTTATACTGGTTTTCGAGATACAGCACTTTTCTTGAGGTATGCGATGCTAGCATTTGCAAAACAGTTGAAATAAAAGAAACCAGTGAGAAATTGGGAAATCTGCTTCCAACACTCCCTAGAACATTGTTAGGGCTAGGTACAGGCAAAATTTTGTGTCTTTCCAACCAAGGGTAAACCTTGAAAATGAATCGCCGCTCGCAATGTTAATCTTATGGGCGGCAAAAAATGCACCGTCAGGTATAGCGTCCTCTTAAGACCGAACATACGTATACATTCGCTATTTGTTTACGTTTTTTTTGTTGCACAATTGATAAGGAAAATACTGGATATTTCAAAGTTTTGAAATCAGGTCTAGTGAGACCTCTGTACACAAGAGAATAATTTAGTCAGAATCACTCTTTACAGTTCAGTTTTCTCCCTGCTAGTGAAGGCCTAGTACCCGTCCGGGCCGGGTGCGGGCCATATTCTCCAAAAAACCCTTCGTTAATATTTTGTAGGGAAAATATGTTTTTTCTGCGTTATAGGGTAACATGGGACAACAATGACCCCCTTTCTCCCCGGTTAATAAATCCTGGCGACGCCGCTGGACTCTTCTCTTCTTCTCCTTGTTACGCGATCTTCCAATATAATTTCGGAGTCCGGTGAAACCAAGACGAGGAAATTGCAGGAAGGTGAACCGCAGGACTCTGCCTATTGAGTTTGTCCCCTAGCCCCATATTGCCCCGGTTTCCACTACCTCGTCGGCTCATTGCCCCTACTTCCCCCACTCGATTCGCTCTATTCATTCTATCCAGCGTTAATTACCAGCTTCTCCTCTTCACTGGCTATGATTTCTGGAAAATTATCCGTTTCCGTGGCTTCAAGGTAGGAGAGGGGTGGGGGAGAAGCCTACTGTGCTCAGCTTCAAGAAGAGGACCTACAGTTTTAGGTGGGTTTAGAACCACCTCAGTGTCGATGTACTTTTCACTTGGGATACTGAAGGCATTAAAGGTGAATTTCGATCAGAAAAATTCTGGTAGCATCGGGACCGAACCCATGCTTTTCTGCAGTTCCACTCGCCTATCTACGAAGACTGAAAAGTTTTGCGTTATAACCGAGGTAGCGCTATAAACAAATATTCCCGCGATCAGCGGCTTAGCACCTGAGATATTACAGTGCAACCTTAATATAACGTACCTCAATATAACGAATTCCTCGATTTAACAAATTTTTCTTAATCCCCTTGAATTGTCCATAAGAGTCAATACAAAATATACCTTTACATTGCGAACATTCTTTGCGTACAACCTCTTTATAACGAATTTTCAACTATCAAGAAAAAGTATTCATACCTCAAAAAGGGAGGTTTGAGTGACGATGTAGTGAAATCCATCACGAAATTAGATTGCGCTTTGGATGTCATAACTCATACCTGTGGTAAACAGACAACTATCAATGACTTTTTTTCTAATCAATGAACAAAATTGAGATTAAGCTACTATATAACCAAAGAACCACCTAACCACCTATATAACTATTCTTTTACCTCTTTATAACGAATTTTAGACCAATCTAACCTCAACATAACAAACCTCAGTTCAACGAATTACTTGATATTACGAATATTTTCTTGTTCCCCTCCGATTTGTTATATCGAGGTTGCACTGTAAAATGCTTGGGACCTCTGAAAGCCAGATCCATCCCACATGGATTTTACGAAAAGTTTCACGTATATTCCAATGTTATTCCTACAAGAGCTTTGTTTGTTTTTCATCTAGAGTTTGCTTATCGTTGTCTCGCTGTTGCTTGCCTATACTCAAAATCATATTATCTCAGAGTCAGCCCACGTGTCATTCTCTCTTGGGCTTGTGAGAAAGTTTCTGATATCCTAGGGCTGGCCTCATACAATGCGTCCTTGAGTGGGGGGCTGGAATGGCAATTCTGGGATGGTGGGTTCACACAAAAAACTGCCATCCCTGGATGGTATGATATACGTTCTATGATGCCAACTCACCAGTTTGGCCGTCCAGGAGGCATCGGAAGGCCATCCCCGGATATGTATCTTTATTTGCGAGGAATGGCAGTTTTGGTGTGGGTACCCCGCTGAGTTGCCATTTCAAGTCTGCCATTCCAGAAAAACTTTGATTCTTACGTATTTCTTGCCAGGTTTTTCTTCGTAGTCCCCCTTCTCAAAAGTCCGCAAAAATTTATAGCCCTGAGAAGTATTCAGCCATGGGAAAAGCCTCTAAAAGGTAGGATTAAGAAATTCCAAAGGAAGCGACCGGAAAACAACTGAAGAAGAAAAGAAAGGGGGACTTAGGGGGTGAGCGGGAAACTCTTCAAAAATGTTTAATCCAAAACCCAATCTAAAATGTTAATTACTGACTACCGTACCTCTGAAACCTTACGCGAAAATTTGAGCCTATTAAGACGCTCCACACAATCGCGAAACGCGTGGCAGGAGAATGATTTTTCTTCCCATTTTTTGAGGAAACTAGAGAGGGTTAAAAGCTGACGAAATAACGACGATGGCATTGGACCGTAGGCACTGATGTTAATAAAACAAACTGATTGCTAGCCGAAGTCAAATAAATATTTGGTGTGTCATCCATACTACCTGGATTCGAACTCAGGCATACAAGTTTTCACACTGAAAGAATAGTGTTACTTAGGCTGAATTTCACCACTTTCCGATAGTGTCTATAACAAGAGGATTTAACGAACAGATTTACGTTATCGTATGTTTAGCTTATGACAAGTGCGATCGCGGTGAAACAAGTGCAAGCGCAAGGCATTTGTCGTAGCTAAACATACGAAAACTTAAATCCCTTCGTTAAATCCTCTCATTAAAAGACACTATCGGAAAGTGGTGAAATTCAGCCTTAGGAAAAAGGTTAGCAACGAAAGCGCCATAGGCGTAGCAGGACCAAAAACCTGGGGGGAGGGGGGCTATGCCCCCAAAACCTTCTCCTTACCTGGGGGGTAGGCATGGCTTAATGTGACGTTCTGTGTAGGTCAGCAAAATCCTGGGGGTGGCTAAACGGTTTCAGACCCCCCCCCCCCTGCTACGCCTATGTAGGGAACTCTTGTATAAATTGGAAATTTCAGCTTGCAAAGGTTGTATTCCAATTCTCGTTTGAATTCAGCAGTCTCTGATGGAAAAAAGTGGTCTTGCGACGTGGAGGTTATTTGTTCAGCTGTCTGAGAGAAAAGGATAACTCTATTGTCGAAGATATGTCAGGTCAAATTGTCCATCTGACCTTTTTGCATCGTCTGGTGATCACTGGATTGGGATAAGCACAGAGGGGATAAGGATAACTCCAATCGCATCTCCTGGATTTTTTTTGCTTCTTCTTATCTGTTTTCACGGTGCATTTCATTTGAGATGAATGTTTAAACATATTTTGTTCTTCAGGACGTTATCCTTGGTGAGAAATAAATATCCCTCCTGTTTGTTCGACGTGGTTTGGCCATAACTCTTCCAGAAGCCTATGGAATATTGACAACCATACAACAAACAGAAAATAGTTGAGGTAACCAGGCACAGTCTATTGCTGATTTCCTTGCAAAAGGATTTTAGTAATCCTTTTTTTTCTGGTAAAAAAAATTAAAACCCATTTTGACTTCACGCGGACGACGAATCGTTGAAATAATGAACTACCCCCGCCCATTCTGTCACACCTGCTATACCCTTATAAGCACTGCCTGAATCGTAGCAGCTGCTTTTTACCGAGTTACTTGTCCACTCTTTTCACTTTTTGTGTGTTCATTTTGAGTAACGGAATGACGGGGGAACTGAGCTATGAAGCGAAAAGACCCAGGATCGAGCCCAGGCTGGGCGAGATTTTTCCTGTTGCTATTATTATCCCTGTTGCCTCCACCGGCCAGGGAAAAACTTGACTGTTGGGTTCTCCGTATAGGGTCCTTGCCCTTCAAGGGGTGTTCTGCCGTGGATCTTTTTGAGCGATAAATTTAAGCCCCCCCCCCCCATCAGACAGCAAGCTGTTCCAGATCCCTATTTTTTATTTACTGTATATTCCCCCCCCCCCCCCCCCAACCAAAAATTCAACATTTTTTTGACGGCTTTGTAAGGGAATTCTTCTTTACTTCTTTTTCCGACCGCCGAAATTAACTCCGATTTTCCGATCGAGTGATTTTTGTCAACAAAAAATTTGTCCGAAATTAAAGTACATAATTATATTTCAGAACATTTAAATACGTCCTAAAAAAATTGTTGGAAAAAACGTAAACAAATAGCAAGTATATATTCCGTCTTCTGAACAAAAGCATTTCCTACCGTTTCCTAAGAAAATGGACATGAAGAACCATTCTGGTGCCACTTGTGATTTACCTACCCTTAAGGCTGAAGCCATTCTGTATGTGCGAAGTGCTCCGTATATCTACGTCTCGTTTCAGCAAAATTCATGACCGTATTTGCTGACAAATTTCTCTATGTTTAACTTAGGTAAGGTGAGGGTAAGCTAATATCAAAGGGATTGCTACCCTCATCATGTGTCTTCCTACCCTTAAAGTCAAATGAGCCACTTGCACGCTCAGTATGGTCGCCGCCCTCAAGCCCACCACTGCTTGTTCTATGCATACCTTTCTATACTAACCACAGCAAAGGGAATATGGTATTTGACCTGACCCTTAAGAATGTAGGTATAAGACATGTAATGGTGTTTGTGGACGTTTTTCAATGACATTATTCTTAGGAAAGTTTTTATCTGAAATATAATACGTCTTTTTAACGTCAGAAACTAATTTGTCTGTCCATCCAGTTCTATTTGGTATTTATATGTTCTGGAATATAATATATCTATATGTAACATTTCAACACTTATGGCATTTTATACTACCGCCCATTATCGTTACGTTTGAAATGACTTTGACAACATCAGTGTCTTAAAATTAGAACAAGTGTGATAGGATTTTATTACCCATAAGGTAAGCATAGTGTACATATAAGCTTGTGATAGTTTTAGTACGCACTCCAGAGAGTTGTGACGTCTTTTACTCGGACTCTCGAGAAGCGTTTGATTTTAATGGGGTGTAAGATTGAAATTACGGTTTTTATGGCTTTCATATTGCCTGCCAGATTGGACGGTTAATTACACTGTGTTTACCACAATAGTGGCTGTGTTAAGGGTTCACTCTACTTCTGCAAAAATTCGAAACATCACTATAAGAAAAATTCTTGGGTGTCTCTCAGGGAACTAATTTTGGTCCACAAGAGTTTTTTAACTTAAATAACTAACTAACTTTCTTATACTGAAATAATATATCCTTAATTTTTACAATACGAAAAACAGTAGTCGAATTATTTCGGTGCTCCAAATTTTACAGATATTATGATTAACAAAAATCGTGATGGGTGTTTCTCAGGGAACCAAGTTTGGTCCCTAAGATAGTAAATATCAAAGTGAAAATGGGCGACAGATTCAGGTAGCAAATCGCCCAGCAACGGTTGAAGACCGTCAAAGGGATGGTAACAAAAACAAAAAATTTTAACCCCCCAATATTTCCCACTACCTTCCCAGTAAATTTTCAAACGTTCACTCTGAAATATTGAGACACTAAGGGTGGAATTTCACCATTCTGCCGATGGTGCCCTTATACTGAATTTCAGCACTTTCCGATAGTGACTATAACGAGAGGATTTAACGAACGGATTTACGTTATCGTATGTTTAGCTTACGACAAGTGCGATCGCAGAGAAACAAGTGCAAGCGCAAGGCATTTGTCGTAACCTAAACATACGGTAACTTAAATCCGTTCGACAAATCCTCTCGTTAAAAGACACTGTCGGAAAGTGGTGAAATTCAGCCTTAGTATAACATTAGCTAGTTATTTTTTAACTGAAAGATAAATTTACTAACTGCAAGGTAAGGAACTGGTGAATGTGGCTCAGTCACTATTATGATCACATTATAGAAGTCTATTGCGTAGCTATACCAGTAAACCACGTTAAATAACATAAAAAGTATTACATAACATATAGAAAGGTCACACCGTAAAAACATAGGTACCTACTATATGAATCAGGTACGATATAGCCCAGGAATCCATCACCTATAGTAACCCACATAATGGAGTTGTCGATGAAACCAAGAGATGAGACCACCACCTGTCTCGCTTTGATTAATGATTCTTTACAACCTGATTAGGAGTGATACGAGACAAGAAAGGACCGAGAAAGTGACCACAAGGCTTTTCAACTCGAGGTAGGTGAAAGAACTACTTATAGATTTGGGAATCTATCTGGTTTGATTTTTCGAACGAACCAACTAATGGCCAGTTTGAGGGGAGGCATTCCGAGAAAAGTTCCCCTTCCAGGTAGCAGTTCCCTTTCGTGCTGCAGTGGGCAGTGCAGTGTAGCCAATGAAACGCTGGCAAAACCTCGAGCCACCCCGAGCTCTTCCGAAGGTGGAGGTGGTAACTACCCAGAAGAAAAATTTCGACAGACTAGGACTCGATCCTCTTCACTGACTCACGAACAGGAAAATTATTTTACTGAAGACTCTGAGTACCCATTTCAGATTTTGGGAAAAAGTGGGGAGCGTTTATCCGAAGCCATAAGCAGGGATTGAGTCTTAGCCCAAGGAGGGGGTTGGGGGGGGGGGAGCAAGGCATCAGTATGCGGGGGAGGAGGGGGCTTATGTGGAGGAAGGGGAAGAAATAGGAGGAGGCCACGAGACAGCTGCAGGACGTGACACGGGTAACAAAGTCAGGCGACGACCCATGCCTGACTTATAACATGGTGCAGAGCTGACAAGATGGGGGGGGGGGGGGGGGGGGGGTGAAAAATTTCGCACCACTCGGGAGGGGAAGCAAAACGGTAACAGGGGGAAATTGAAGCATTTTGAAAGGAAGAAAAATTCTGAAGAAGGAAACGCTTGATAAATGAAAATTCGCACCTCAAACAGAACGGGAATACAACTGCTGAAGGATATACCTATATGTGACTTAACAGTAGTACTCTCTAAAACGAAAACCTCTCTATAACGGTCCTGGTGGGACCAAACGATCATGCTAATTCGGCCTGTTGCAAGAGCATGAATGAAACAAATCCTCCCTTTCTCTGGCGTAGAACAAAGAAGTATGCACAAATATCTGGGGTAGTTTGTACCATGGGCGACTTTTACTTGAAAATATATCTTCCAAAGACATTTACCCCAATAAACCTTACGAAAAGGTTCAAAAAGGGGTAAAAGTACCGAAGAAGATAACAGAAATTGTACATTCGTGACGGGGCAGGCTCGATTTGAAAAGGAAGTGTGATGGGTCTAGGGGAGATAGTGCTTAAAATATGGTTCGTGGTTGGGGGTTGGGGGGGTGGGGGGGGGGGGGGTACGTTTGACCCCAGACCATCCATAAATTCCCAAGTCTGACTGCAGTAGAAAGGGCCCGGTCTGCGACCTGCATCCATCTTCCGGACAAAAACCTGAATGCGACAATTTCACTTTTGTCAGCGAACTCTGAAATAATGCCTTTTGTTCTTTGTTTTATAGCTAGGTAAGCTAGGTATCCCTAAATTGGTTCCAGAAAATCACGGTTGGCAACGGTAGAACTAACTGCTATTTTGAGGAAGTGCACAGCAAGCCATGGGTTTTCTATGGCTGCGGTAAAGTTCCGCGCTCTCACGCTAAGAAATCTACCGTGACGCCCACCTGAAGTCACTCCTCTTCGGCCAACTTACGATACCTATTGAAGGCTCTGTCTCACCGTGGTTTTCTGAAACCCATAGGTACATTAGAGTAGAAGCATGGAGACAAGTATGTTGTTGAGTATTTATTTTTTCTGAAATATACTGACGCGTGTTTTTAACCAAGACCCCGACCCGAGAAAAATGTGACTGTTGGGAGGAAATCTAAACAAACCAGCCTTTCTTACCTTTGTGAAATACCCATTTTTTATAAAATGTCATTAAGAAACAGGAATCAAGTAAAGTTTTTTCAACCACTCAATAGATCATAGAGGGTCCCTTTTCAAACCCCCCCCCCCCCCCCTCCCTTCCCCCTCTCTCCTTGCAAACTTACAAACCCATGAAACCGAATTTGTATATCTATGTGTTGCTGAATATTTTGGAGTCAAAGCACGCATGCCACACATCGTCAGCAGAACCTGCTCCCCCGTAATTATAGTGTGTGCTGACAGCCCCCCCCCCCCCCCCCCCCCCCACACGGAAATAATCATCCAAAGGCGCTGAGGAGCCAGAGACGAGGCTCAAGGTGGTACGTGCCCCAAATCTCAAAACACAGCTGCTGATACAAAATCCAGGTTCGAAAGGGAGGAAGTAATTATCTCTTTGTTGTTTTTTGGGGGGGGGGGGATTTTGTTTTTGCTGCTTATTTGGACGTTAGGACGTTAGAGGTCTATAAATAGGAAAATACACTGTGGCAAGTACACATCCCTGGACGTACGTCGTTAATGGATAGGGATGTCAGTACCCGTCATCCTTGAGTTGCCATTCCAGCTCCTCTCTCCAGGACGCTTTGTATGGGACCAGCTTATGAGTATAGCATTCATTGATTTTTTTTTTTTTTTTTTTTTTTTTTGAGGAATCCAAACCTCCCCGTTCAATAATTAAATTACCTATGTATAGTTAGATTAGAAAAAAATGAGAGACCGTGGACCTACTCAAACTGGAAATGAACTTATTAAAAACCGGTACTGAAACCGGAAAAAGTAAGAGACTTTTTATGTTGATATATTTATGATGCGATCTATGTACCCTAACAGCGCAAAAGAAACGAACACTATACCCATAAGATTCACGAAATTGACGATCAACCCTTGTAGATCCGGTAGATCCGGTATTGATCCGGTGTATCCGGTATAGATCCGGCACCAGGATCAGATATAGAAAGGCATCAGATAGAAACGGAATAGTGGAAACGCAACAAATGATGGAATCCCCTGTAACAAGGGAGGGACAGCTCCCCGAAAACCGAATTACCTTCAAGGGATGCCGGGATGTTGTAGGTACATGACGTTGCCATGGATACGTCTACAATCTTTTTGGTTGCCCCAACCGCAGGTTTTTGCGGAAGCTGCGCTGTGTACCTTATAAATCTGTAGATCCTACGCTGACTGGGCTGTATACTTCATGTGTCTTAAGATGCTATGGGAATGTAGCTGTGTTAGTCCTAAATCTATAGACCCTGCCCAGGCTGTGACTGTTTACCACTTAAATCTGTAGACTCTACGCAGACTGTTGTGTATACCTCCTGAATTATATAGATCCTGCTCAGACTGTCCTGTCTTCTTCGTACGCCCTAAATCTATAGATCCTACACAGACTGGACTGTATATCGTAGCTTTTAAACCTATATATGCATGGTAGACTGTACTTTACCTCCATAATCTATAGACACTACCTAAGCAATACTGTATTGTGTATTACTCTTAAGGTCGACTACACGTACTTGGTTCGCAATGCTACGTACTTCAAGCCTTACTCCGAAGTTACAGGGCGAGTGAAAAGTGTTTATATAGGGGGATGTAAACCTGAGACTCTTTGTCGTGAGGTAGTGTTGTATTTTTGCATGAAATGGAGTAATAAGCCCACAGGAGCGGTTTTAAACAGTCAACTACCAGTCCACATGTTTTTTTGACAGATCGCGAAAACACAACACTACCTCACGCGAAATATTTTTTTGTAACTTTTCGGACTACAACATGTAGATTTTATCGTCACATTTAGTAGAAAAGCTTGATAAATGTTTGTAATATTTACCGCCGCCATGTTGCATGTTGACAATTTTTATTTCACTTAACGGAAGTGGGTGATTGCAACACCATTTCTCTACTTATATGTAAACATTAGTTTTGTCGAATATTTACTGCCGCACAGTGGTTTTGGTGGAGTTCGTCGAGAATGTATATACAGCCTTAAATCTATAGATCCTACGTAGACTGTGCTGAAAACCACCTGAACCTAATAGGTCCTACCCAGACCCTGCTGTATAGTGTATACTTCCTACGACTTTAAGACGCAATGGGAACTTGGCTGTGAACCTCCTAAATCTATGAATCTTACACAGACTGCTATATACCTTCTCAACTAAGTAGGACAGTAGAATAATAGTACATCCTTACCTAACCTAACCTGTTGACACTGCCTAAACATTGTTGTTTGTGTCCTCCATTAGTCTATACCTGGCTAATTTAATGTCAATGACGCTAAAAAGACATTTATATTTCAGAACATAAAAATAACCAACAATTTCGTCAAAAAATAGGAAGAAAAAAACTTCAGCAAAATGAACGGTGTGGGCATTTTTTAAAATGAACCGGTTTTAATTTTGGAGCACGCGGCACGCGGGATCTTAACAATCCGTGGGCCATTTGTCCAGTGACAGTTCCCGAGGAAATTAACTTTTATGAGGTGATTATTGTAGTCGTCTTAGCATTTCTTTGTTGCCAAACCAAATATTTATCACTCTCAATGGCGCTTGTATTTGTTCAACATTAAACTGCAAAACAACTTTGGTCTGACAATAATAGACTTTGTTGTAATTAGTGGAGCTTTATTTTGGTTTCTAATGGCTGAGACCCTCCAACGCGCCCCCCTCAGCTTCAAGCGAATCTTCGCTTGGCTCACTAATTAATTTGTATTTTCGTCATAAGAACGTATTAATTTTACTTTTTTGTTCCCTGATGCTTCAATGCGTTGGTTTTCAAGCGGTTTTTGATTTTGATTTACTGGTTTTCGGGTTTTTCGTCACTTAGGGGTGCGCCATATGGATATTTACTTGTTCTGACATATAATATACCTATATTTTTATCGTCAGAAAGTAGTTTGTGTTAGTACGTGTTGTTTATGTATTTCGGAAGAGTTTTTATTTATATAGATCAGAATACATACTTAAAAAGTCTATTATATTTCAGAATATATCCATCAATTTCCTTAAAAAATTGAGATTTAAAAAAGGACAAGCCTATAGTGTGAATTCTTATTCTTACAAGACGAGATTGTTACTCATGGGTGTAGCAGGACCAAAAACCTAGGGGGCTGAGCCCCCAGACTTTCTCCTCACCTGGGGGGTAGGCATGGCTTTATGTGACGTTATGTCTAGGTCAGAAAAATCCTGGGGGTGGCCCCCCTCCCCCTTGCTACGCCTATGGTGTTAATTCTCATAGTCTCTCTTCGTTTTCACAATTTTTCGATTACAGTGAGGGTGTCCTATTCCGGATCTTTGGCTGTTAATTGCGCGTTAACCTTCTAACACTGAAACATAGCTAAAACTGTACACCACTTTGTCGTTATTTTTTCGTTAAATTTGCGTTAACGGACCCGGAATAGGTCTGCTGATGTCCTGTCTTAACCGAAAAAATCTTATCACGAAAAATGTATCTTATAGTTCAGAAGGATTTCCTACTTTCACTTTTTAACTGGAAAGCCTTCAGTGCCACCTTATCTCGGAGTAGCAAGGTCAAAAAAACGAAAAAATGTAGTGTCAGTAAAAAAGGGGAACCCATGGAGGGGGGGGAGGGGGGAGGGGGGGGGTTCTAATCCATTTATATTGAAATTGTAGGGTCACCTGTCTCGCAAAGCCCCGGATTACCTTTACTTACGCACACAACATACTTTTTGGGCCCAGGGGTGGTTTTTTTGCGGTTTCCCTATAGGGGAAGGAAATATTTGGGCTCTTGATTGGTTTATTGATCCCTATCCCTCGAAAAGGGTTGCTATCGTCTCCAAAATTAATTGACAGGTATTGCGAATAACGGATGATATATTTCTTTTTTGTATTTTTTTAAATTTTTTATTTCTCTTCGTGCTTCATTCTCCGTTATTTGTATCCTACGTACCTGAGAAGAAAATTTTTTCCAATTCTTTAAGGGCCACCATACATTCTCGACGAACTCCGCCAAAACCACTGTGCGAAAGTAAATATTCGACAAAAGTAATGTTTACATTTTAGTACCACCGGAGACTGGTAATTGCAATATCGTATCGGTTGTGTCTACTCTAAAAGCTAAACATAGTGTGATATTTGAACGCGAAACGAACGAGTGAAAGTAGGACACTATGTTTAGCTTTTACAGGAGAAAAAGTAGAGAAATGGTGTTGCAATTACGAACTTCCGTAAGGGAAATAAAAATTGTCAACATGTAACATGGCGGCGGTAAATATTACAAACATTTATCAAGCTTTTCTACTAAATGTGACGATAAAATCATACTGTTTTAATCCGAAACGTTACAAAAAAATATTTCGCGTGAGGTAGTGTTGTGTTTTCGCGATCTGTCAAAAAAACATGTGGACTGGTAGTTGACTGTTTAAAATCGCTCCTGTGGGCTTATTACTCCATTTCATGCAAAAATACAACACTACCTCACGACAAAGAGTCTCAGGTTTACATCCCCCTATAAACACTTTTCACTCGCCCTGTAACTTCGGAGTAGGGCTTGAAGTACGTAGCATTGCGAACCAAATGGGTGTATTTCCCCTTAAGAAGCGGAGTGGGGATTTTACGATCGTGCACTGCTTGTCAACAATAAATTTGTTCAAAATTATTGTCATCCGATTGTAAAATCACCACACAGCCTGTTAATTCCAGAACATTTAAATATCCAAGAGTATTCACATAATATGCGCAGAAAAAACGTAAACAAACATGACTGCTTAAATGCCGTTAACCGCTAAAAAAAAACTTGGCACTATAGAATGATTTTTCTGTATAGAAGAACATCCACAGTGTTTCTGTTAATTTTTAACTTAATGAGCAGATTGTTTTTCTTCCGGATTCTGCGAGTAGTTAGCGATCGCGTGTCTTTTAACGAGGGTGCGTGCCAGATCTCATTGGGGTGGCTATTCTGAGCCCCCCCCCCCCCCCCAGCCTAACGACCATTAGGAGGTTGCCCCACTGATGAGTGTGTCTGCCATCCAACCACCCGCAACCCCCACCCAAAAACTTCCCTTAGAAGACCCCCCAGCTAGATACCTACCTAATACTATAGCATGGTATCCAATTTGGAGAATCTGTATATCAGCTACAATAAAGGACTTCAAGAGGTGTTGTAGATACCTAAATATGCTCCAAAGGTCTTCCCCCTTTGTAGATATAACGGGATGAAAATTTTGAATTGCGGTTTCATAGCTGAGACAGTAGAGTAGCTGTGTTCTTGCCAGACTTCGATATATCGACACGTCTTGTGGTGTTTCCTACATTTAGCTTACAGTGAGATAGGTAAGGTAGCAGAAGATGCGGAGCTCAGCAGAAGTAGCCAAAGCTTACGTCACTTTCGGTATTTTCACCTCCTATACCAACCTAAAATCCGGCCACTTTAGAGTGTAATGAATTATTATTTAGTTGTTAGAATCTAAAATGCTATGATAAAGACACTAAGGGTGCGTCCCACCATGTCCAGTTAAAATTAAACTGGAGATTTTGTCCTATGTTTACCATGTTAAATATAATTTTTAAGTTAAATTTAACATGGAAAATCTCCAGTTTAATTTTAACTGGGCATGGTGGGACCCACCCGAAGTGATTTTTTGAGGTAGAGATTTCTTGTTCTTGTTCTTGTTCTTTTTGGTTTTTGCATCACCATTCGACTCCCCTACAAAGTGATCGAAGTCATTAGTGTCAGATTTTTGAAAAAATGGCCAAAAGGGCAAGATGTTTAAAGTTTTTTGATGAAAAAATGCATTTAACCCCAAAGCTTTTTCCCTTTTAAGCGCACCAGATGAAATATGACTTTATAAAATCCTTTCTTTTCATTTCGCTGTTGTAAAAGTTTTAATTCCCTGTAATTCTGCTCGAGCTTAAGCCTTTCTTATCTGCTCGCCATCTTCGTTATTTCTTCGTTCATAATTTCTGGCCCTTTGTTAGTTCCATCCTACCATGTAGAAGATTTTTTTTCGGACGTTGGTCTGTCTTTCATCCAATTCTTATAGGTAGACGAAAGTAAGTAAAAGAAAAACTGTCTATGAGTTTTATTAGATAACAATGCTGGCTATGTTATGAATGACCCTTAAGGGCATCTACGCAGTCGTATTTGGATATTTAAATGTCATGAAATATAATATGTCTTTTTAATGGCCGAAATTAACAGGCTGTGTCGTGATTTTACGATTGGTTCATTCTGTGGCAAACTTTTCAATTGACAAAAATCACTCGATTGTATAAAATTATCACAGAGTCTGTTTATTTCGGCTGTTAAAAAGACTTATTATATTTCAGAACATTTAAATATCCGATAGTTCCCTCATATAGTGTGCAGAAAAACGTAAACAAATAGAGAATGTCTGTTCGGTCCTATGAATACCATTGTAAAATTGAAATTCTTATTATATTTCAGAAAAAATAACTACTCGACTGTATCCCAACTAAATTGTCCCTAAAAAAAGTCCGAGAGGTTTCATTTTGGGATGAAAATATCCAAGCCAACAGTGGCCACCTGTTTCCGAAATTACCAACAGCGCGTGAAATGCGTTTTTTACGACAGCGCGAAAGTGACACTGTGGTGACAAATTAGTCTAGTTTGCTGTTCGCTGACTTTATTTTTAGCTGATTGACAGCTGTCACAGAGCCGGATGTTTCTGTGATCAGCAGCGGCTGGGAAAACACTCATCTGTCTATCACTTTTCCCGTCTTTCGGGAATGTGCTTACTGTCACAGAACAGTTGTAAATGGGCAGTTTGTGATAGTTTTCATAAATGGTTTTATTTTTTTTATTTTTTTGGACTGAATTTCACATATTGGTGTCTTCTTAGTGGTTGTGACAGTTGGGGATACTGTTGTGTGGTTTTGTAGTTTCTTGTAAAGCAAATTAGGTACACATAGGTCTGCTAGGTAGGTATATGAAAGTACTGTAATCGAACAAAAAAAGATACAAGTTTTCAGTTTTTCGAAGCAAAACGCCGGTCAATGTATGAGCTTCAGTTTCTGGATGTGCTAGGGTAAAGTGTGCTTACTTGTAGGTGCGCCTGTAGTTGTAGGTGTGTTCAGCCTTAACACACAAGCGATAGTTTACTAAATAAAGGGTCCGAAAATGGTCGCACTTGACTTTCTCGCAATTTTTACGCCAGTGGTATCGAAAATTTTGATTTTTTTTTTACGTAATTTATTTTTTTTGGACCAAAGTTTTAAATTTTTCTAAAAAATATTTTGCCATACACTGGACAATAATTTTAGGCACCTACTCACCGGATGTCAAACATATCCGTCAAATGGTGAAGCGTCGTTTGACGCGCAAAGTACGTGTTTTCTATTTTCCATGTCACGGCCTTAATTTTCAAGTAATTGAAAATCTATTGAAAACAACCCTGAAGCATCTATCTGAGACCATTTTCACCAATTTTCCAGGAAATCTGTCGATTAGGGTTGTTGCAAATCCGTCTTAACCAATCAAAAACGTGATTCCCATTTATGGAAATTTTCCTACGATAATGCCAATATTGGCCATAATTATTATGTTGGATAAATTTCGTTCGTTAAAACATCAAACTAAGTTAATGCCAATTTTTATTGAAATCGATCGAATAGTGCTACCGGAGTGACGACCAACGCGTTTGGGCCAAAACTGGGCCAAGTTATTAGCCCACCTCCAAATGATTGTAAAAGACATAAAAGCATCTATTCCAAAACACTTTCGCAAATTTTCAAGGTTTCAACTTGATATACGTAGCTTCCAGCCCTTCTTAACTGTCAAAAAACACGATTTTTTGCCTTCTTTTGGCCATAGCAGGCGCAATTTTTGAGTTATCAAAATTTATCAAAAAACTTAACCAGATATTTACATTAGGTACCTACATACCGAATTTGAGCAAAATCGGACGAATGGTGTGACGTCCAGTTGCGCGACAGACTGACGTACGTACGTCGGACGGACATTTTTTAAAAACCACTTTTTTGGACTCTGGGGACCTCCAAGATCATGGGAAACCCCAAATCTCAAAATCAAAATTTTGCACGAAGACATAACTTTCTCAGCCCATGTATTACATACGGGCGAGAAAGTAAAAACCGAGCCGAAACATGAGTAAAATAGATAAAAGTAAATAATAAAGCCACTGAGAGCCAACAATTAAATTCATTGATTAGTTAATCACCAATAAATTACGAGCATTGACTTTGATAGCATTTTCTTTGAATGAAGCTAAGGAACCATAAACCACACCAAAAGAAATCTCTTTGAATGAAATTGCAAGCTTCGATGCGATCTACACGGTTGTCTTTAGTGGAAAACCACCTCAGATATGTAATGTGGTGGTTTGAAACCCTCCTAAAACTGTAGGTCCCCATCGTGTACTGGTAGATAGTATTTTAGTAGTGCTACAACACTCGGACACTGTAAATAACTAACTCGAAGCAATCTGTTCCTGCACGAGTGGAGTGCAAGTGATTTCTTTGAGAAAGAGCGAGGCCCATAAATTAAGCGCGGCAGCCCCTCCACGGTGTAAATCATGCACCGGGACCGTGCGGGAACATATGCCGGAGGTGTCCCAGCGTGACATGCTAATTTTCACTTCTGGGGGTAAAAAATTTGTTTGAGTTATTGCTTGGTGTGTAGAGAAAGAATGGGACTGTCTACCTACAGATAAATTTCTTCAGGGTTTCCTTTTCCTATTATATGGTTCCTTACCGTGCAGATAAAGCTAGTAAATCCCCCCAAAAAATAGCTAAAAACTTGCCGTTAAGAGACCAATAGCTAACGTTTTGATAAGGGCGCAGTCGGGAAGATAACACTACTGTGAACTTAAGAAATGCTTTTTGTGTCAATTTTTTATCGGAACTTCCCTGTGAAAATTTGTTCATAAATACGTATATCGTCTCAGTTGTCAATAAATTTTTTTTTACAGAAATCGCACACAAATCACAACATATTGAACTAGTTTCTGTTGAAATAATTACCCAATAGCTGCTTTGAGGAAAGTCTCGGAAAAACGTATCGAGTGATTTTTGTCAACAAAAAACTGTCCAAAATTAACCGATCGTGAAATCACAACATAGCCTCATAATTTATGACGTTAAAAAGACGTAGGTATTATATTTCAGAACATTTAACTATACAATAGTTTCCTCATTAGATGCGTTGTGTGGTCGCTCTTAAGAGGACGCTATACCTGACGATGCATTTTTTGCCGCCCATAAGATTAACATTGCGAGCGGCGATTCATTTTCAAGGTTTACCCTTGGTTGGAAAGACACAAAATTTTGCCTGTGCCTAGCCCTAACAATGTTCTAGGGAGTGTTCGAAGCAGATTTCCCAATTTCTCACTGGTTTCTTTTATTGCAACTGTTTTGCAAATACTAGCGTCGCATACCTCAAGAAAAGTGCTGTATCTCGAAAACCAGTAAAAAAAATGGGAAATCTGCTTCGAACACTCCCTAGAACATTGTTAGGGCTAGGTACAGGCAAAATTTGTGTCTTTCCAACCAAGGGTAAACCTTGAAAATGAATCGCCGCTCGCAATGTTAATCTTATGGGCGGCAAAAAATGCACCGTCAGGTATAGCGGACCCTTAAGCGCCATTACCAATTTTCAGATAGTCTCTAGTCTTATAGCAAACATTCTCCAAAGTTGTGGATATCTATTGAATTTTGATTTCCAACAAAGCAGCAGAGCAAGTATCAGCAAGTTCTCGTATATTGCTTCAAAGCCTCTGGCTTAAAACTAAGTCACGAAACTAAGAATTTCGAACTATCGAAGATTCGTCGTCAATTATTCAACACAATTTTGACAGACTTTGGGGGGCTGTATGCTGAGCGATAGTGGGTGAAACTTTCGCAGAAGATGTGGACGAATTAAATTAAATGTATTCAGAATTTTTATTCGCACTTGCATATACCTACTTGTGCATATTTAATTGAATGTGCAGGTAGGTATAGTATCGCCACCCTGACCTGCCTGGCCCGAGGGCATTCTGTGAACAGTGAACAGTGCAGAATGCCCTCGGGCCAGGCAGGTCAGGGTGGCGATACTATATCTAGGTGTGTTTTTATTCATGCGCACATTCGCTGATTGTTTTTATTTTTTTCTGCACATCACTTCATGAGGAGACTATTGGATATTTAAACATCTGAAATATAACATACCTTTTTAGTGACCGATTTAGTGACCGGTTTAGTTAGTTTCGGTCGTAAAAAAGACATATCATATTTCAGAACATTTAAATATTCTATAGTATCCCCCAGTGTGCTGAAAAAACGTAAACAAATGGCGAATGTACGCTTCGCCTTAAGGGAGAAGCAGCACCGAACTGTTGTCAAGCAGGTACAGGTATATCATGAGACGTTTTGAATGAATATTCCGGAAGCATGTATATATCATGTCCTGTGAATATAGACGCCATAATGGCTATCCGTGGAACTGTGGAAGTTCAGACCATAGAGCTGAAACGTGACCTGGAAATGCCATATAAGTGACCGCAGTACGTACAGACACATTCAGGTAGCACGTACGCACGCACCACGTTCTCTACTTCCTTGTGCCGAACTTAGTTGTTTATAGAGCTGGCCCTAACTTTACTGCAGAAAGTTCGAAACTTGTCAGTTTGTTTTGACTGACGTTATGTTACATTCTGTTTGCCCCAACATTCGAATTTTAGTTTTTGAGGAAAATAAATATTTTCAAAAATATACTATGTAGTTCCGAATTTCTGGGGTGATTCTGACGAACTTACCGCGACCAAAAACTCATTTACAAGTCAAAGAAATATCCCAAAAATCACTCAAAACACTTTTCACTTTACAAACGAACCCAAAAACCTTAAAGCTATTGTACCTTTTCATCCTCCAATCTAACCTTTGTGTAGTCAGCCTCTATTGAAATTTTAATAACGAATTTCATCTAATTGCGAGCTCTGTAGAGCTTCCATCCAAAAACTTTGGGGGAGGAAAAGTGTGTTTAATTATTTGAATCATCCCCGGCCTGTTCATCCCCTTGGCGCGTGAAGAGTAATCCTCACAGAGAAACCTCATTCTCCCCCCGGCTTACATTCAAAAGCAAAATTTTAATCCGAAGCCCAAGAAGCTACGTCAGGCTTTAAAGGGAAAACAGACATAAAACCAGAAATCCTGATTCAATTAAGAGAAACGCTGAGTGCCTTTCCAGGGTGAAATGTAACAGTTCCTTGGTAAAATTCCTCTGTAGCTTTAGATACAGAGATATATAATCCACAGTGAATATGACACTTTGGTGGTTCAGAACCCTCCCAAAACAGTAGGTCCCCGTCCTGTACTAATACAATGGGTTGGGAGCTGGTTGTTGGTAGTGCTGCCAGCTGAGCACGATGGATAATTGATAATTCCGAGGGGGTAACCACTCCAGAGATTCCTTGAGATTCCACTGAGATTCCATAAAAGTTTCCATAGATTCCCAACGATATTCATAGAAAGATATAGCCCGAAGGGGTAACCACTCCAAAAAAAATTCCAAGATTCCCTGAGATTTCATAAAGATTTCCAATGATTCCCAACGAGTGGTTAACCCGTCGTATAATTCTGCTTTAAATAGTCTACCTATATAGTTGCTGACTTTTCCCTACCCCCTATGGCCGAGGGTGAACGGGCTAGGCCTTGTCAATGCGCCTACCCACATACTGGACGTAAACAGGTACAGGCAAATTTGTAAAGTAGCAAAACAACACAGGAAACTGAAACTTGGCAAAAAACCTTTCTACCCTATCATAATGTTTTACCAGGGTCAAAAGAATGTGAAGACTATTTTACACAAGATTGAATGGAAGCCATTCATCTTTGTCGGAAGGCAAAATCTAATTTACCAGCCCCCCAACAACCCCCAATGACAGCGAAACGGGCCACCCTTTTTTCACACCCCGCTTTTTTGGGGCCCTTAAGCCTGCATTGTTTTGCTGTGAGGGGTTATCACATGACCAGCGTTTTTTGTGAGTAGAATGTCCTCTGGCGCCGGCATCCCCACTCTTCCCAGACAAACAGATGGAGACAAGAGCCTCTTTTGTTTGTTTTTCTCTTTTTTTGGGAAAACTCCCGGTGTGACAACCCCCGCTACCTTTTTTATTTATTTTTTGTTTGAGTGTTCCTTTCGGTTGTCTTTATCAGACACTAGGATCAACTTTAGTAAAAAGGTTATTCAACAACGTGTTTGTTTACATGTATCCTCAATTAAGTGGATGTTAGTTTAACCTGAGGTTAAAACAATGAGATAAACATTTCAGTTTCACCAATCTTTCCCTTTTCTAATCGTTCTGCCAACGCTTGCCTACTTAGATCACGTTCTAAGACCACTATTTAAGTTCCAGTTAACAACGTAAAATCTATTGTTATAAGTTATAACCTCCAGTTTTACCTCCTAGAAGAAGCGCCAAATCCACGCTAGACGCGCCTATGTAATTTTTGTTATAATTTTGTCCTAGACATTTTTTTTTTTACTCCGGCACAGGGGTAACTGGTAATCTCCCACCCTCAATTCTTCTAAGAATAAAAAAGGCTTTAAAAAAATAAACCTGACTGCCCCTAGATTTTTCGGATTCCAAACACAACGCATACCTAATGAGCTGAATTATGCCGAAGGGGTGAGTTTTCTTGGAGGGTGGTTGAACCATCGTGAGACAGCGGATCTTCGCCCTAGGGGAGTCTCTAGATTTTTCCTTCTAAACCTGAGGGGGGAGCGTCATCCCCCAAATACAGGAGGGGGAGTTTTTACCCCCAGCGGCAGGGGAGGTGACGATTGGAGGGATTTTCCAATTTCACACGTCTTGATTCTGTAAATCGTCAACGCAAAAAAAACCTCGCCAACTTCTAGCTGCTGACGTTTTAGCCAAATCCCTCAGCAAAGCTTGTCTTTTATATTTATCGCTGTATTGGTAACTCGATAGCTGGTATTTGGTAGTGCTGCCAGCTGAGCACGATATATAATTCTTGAAATAGTCTTGTTGCGGGACTTGTTCTCCCATATGTCTCCTACTTTGATGGGAGCAAGGCACCAAACTAGATTAAGAGGACGCTATACCTGACGATGCATTTTTTTCCGCCCATAAGATTAACATTGCGAGCGGTGGTTCATTTTCAAGGTTTACCCTTGGTTGGAAAGACACAAAATTTTGCCTGTACCTAGCCCTAACAATGTTCTAGGGAGTGTTCGAAGCAGATTTCCCTTTTTTTTTTTACTGGTTTTCGAGATACAGCACTTTTCTTGAGGTATGCGATGCTAGCATTTGCAAAACAGTTGCAATAAAAGAAACCAGTGAGAAATTGGGAAATCTGCTTCGAACACTCCCTAGAACATTGTTAGGGCTAGGTACAGGCAAAATTTTGTGTCTTTCCAACCAAGGTTAAACCTTGAAAATGAATCGCCGCTCGCAGTGTTAATCTTAGGGGCGGCAAAAAATGCACCGTCAGGTATAGCGGACCCTTAAACATGAGGACCTGGGATCTACTCCCGATGTGTTAATATTTTTTTAGTAAATCTTACCCGGTTCCAGGTCTAATTCTGCCCGAATAACCCCTTTCAGTGCAGAGGTCTCGCTCGAATCACTTCATTTTTACCACTATATTTTTTCACGAAAAAAAAAAAAAATTGCTGTCAGGACTCAGGAGATTTCTGGTGTCCCAGGGTGTCATTTCAACCCCCTACATCCCCGAGAAATGACACGAGGCCATGAAGAATGACACCACTTGATGCGAGGGGTTCGTTACATTCCCATTCATGATTGCTCGTTGTAGGGGTTCAAAGCACTTTTTTCCCTTTTTTAAGGAAAAAAGGTTTTTCGGATGAACTGCACTGAATGGCATTATTGAATTTCAGGTCGATTCCTTCGGGGGAATGTATTGTTCCTCAACATCTTACTAGTTAATTTAGAAGGGCACGTGCAAGCTCATATTTATTTGATTTCTAGTTCCTTTTTGAAAAAATTTATGGGGAATTTCAGGAAGGATATTTTTGGAAGACATAAAAGAACATTGAAATATCCAACAGTGTCCTCAAAAACAGGCCGAAAAAAAGTAAACAAAAAATAGCAAATTTATACTTTATTTTTTTGTTTTCTTTTTCAGGGCGGCGCAAAAGCTGAACCTGTCCTCGCCGCACAGACTGAAACGTCACGCGGTCACCGAGGATGACCCGGATGTGTCACGCGGATTCTTCGGGGCCATCCACCGGACTCCGCCCCCCATGCCGCCCGCCCTGCTCCGCCGGATTGGCGTCCGTGAGGTCACCGGCGTCGGAAAGGTAGGATTTTTTTTCGTCCCTATTCCATTGTGCCTCCCCACATTACCTACCTTACTACAGGTAAATGGTTCGAAGCAGATTTCCCATTTTTCTTACTGGTTTTCGAGATACAGCACTTTTTTTGAGGTATGCGATGCTAGCATTTGCAAAACAGTTGCAATAAAGGAAACCAGTGAGAAATTGGGAAATATGCTTCGAAAACTCCCTAGAACATTGTTAGGGCTAGGTACAGGCAAAATTTTGTGTCTTTCCAACCAAGGGTAAACCTTGAAAATGAATCGCCGCTCGCAATGTTAATCTTATGGGCGGCAAAAAATGCATCGTCAGTTATAGCGTCCTCTTAAGAAGAAGGCGTTGACAGCGATCTAAAAGAGTTTAGCACATTTCTGCAGTGGATCCACCGCTGGCTATATGACTGACTTTACTACTTGCATCAATATAGGTGCATGAGCCTTTAACAGGCTGACTCGTGTTTTGATAGCTCCAGGCAACCCTTATCTCAAAATGCCTGCAAGAACGAATCAAACCAGTAATTATTGAAAATATTAAATTACAGGGGAATCCCCCCTTGAATTGGTAGGTAAGCAAAATAAAATTATCGTTATTGAAGGTTAGCTTTGATATTTTGAGCTAACCTTGAAAGGCACCAAATTTTGAAATCTAGAGAGGGGAGGCTAAATTTTCCATGTAGGGAATCATAGAAATCCTCCCTATAGTGAACGCTCTTTATATAGCGACAAACACTTAAAAATAACACTGTCCTTCATACAAGACAACTATATTCCGCAACAACTTACAAACCTTTTGGGCATGATGGTCACTTTAGCACTTAAGCAAGGCCCTCAAGCCTGTATGGGGAAGCTGAAGTGATGTAAACTGCTGTTAACTTAATCCCTGTTAACTTAATCCCATAAGAGGATTACATAGAAAACAAAGGGATAAGCAACCCTCAACCCTCTGACCCGCGAGCTCCATTTGCCCCATACTCCCCTACATTTTTTATCCGGCTGTAATCAGATGGGCAGCCTCAGCCTGGTAGGGGAAATCTGGGTAAAACGGACCTGTACAATTTAATGAATTGTACCATACAATACTATTGTACCTACTATGGCTATAAAAGTTGAAAATATTATGGTACTTAGTTTTTAAGAGTGCCTATGTACATTTGCTATTTGTTCACGTTTTTTCTGCATACTTTAAGAGGAAACTATCGGATATTTAAATGTTCTGAAAAATAGTATGTTTTTTTAACGGTCGAAATTAACTGGCTATGTGGTGATTTTACGATCGGTTAATTTCGGAAAAATTTGATTTTTGACAGTTTATTTTTGGAAGTTAAAAAGACATGTTATACCTACATATTTTAGAACATTTTGATACCCAACAGCATATCCAAACAACGTAAACAAATAGTGAATGAATGCTCAGTGTCAACAGTACCTAGTTACTTACCTTCCATTCGTTAACCACCGTTGTTTCTAATAAAATATGCATTGGCGACCGAGGGGTAATTGAAGAGCCATTGTAGCAGCTTTCCCGTCAATTTTCCCATCGAGTTGATCCAATATTCAATGAAAAATTGGGTCCAAAGTTTTTATTTCGCAAAAAAATAAAAGCTCACAATAACGTTTTGAAACGCTCCCGTATGTTTCCCTCGGGAGTTATTTCAACTTTTTTGGGTTTACGGGGTCGGGTGTTATTTTTTACTAGGTGTTTTTTGTTGTTGATTTTTTTTATTGGTGAAATATGGAGATATGTAGTTAAAAGATACCTCTCAGACGAACCTAAGTCAAGTTGCTATTTCTACCTACATAAGAAGTTGTCGAAATTTTGAGAGAAAATTTGACCAGATATTCGGTTTTTATGGGCAGGCCTGCAAGGTTTTTGAAGTCACAGTAATATCCTAAATTTTAATGCTTCTAGCGTGTGCTTTAGGTATTTTTTAATAAATAAGCATGGTCAGGTTTACGTGGTTGGCCGATAAAAAAATAGCTGGCATAGCTCTTTCCAGCGGGTGCCGTTTTTAATTTTTCTTAGTCACTATAGGTATTTGTATTGAATTTCGACCACAATACGCAGTCTCGCCTTAGGCTGGATTTAGCTAAGTTCGGAATGGAACGTACCCGAATTTTTTTCTGTAAGTTAAACAAGGTTGCTATGCGTTGCTAGGGAAATAAAATTCCGACTTTATTTACCTTAGCAACGCATGGCAACCTTGCTTAACTTACAGAAAAAAATTCAGGTTCGTTCCATTCTGAAATTAGCTAAATCCAGCCTTAGTCTAGTGTGAAAACAGACTCGCACGCCTGAAGTCCTGGGTTCGAATCCCGCGGTAGCAGCAATTTTCTGTTGCTATAGAATGGATATCACACCAAAATTCATTGTCAACTGACATGCTGAAGATATTAGAACTGAATGTCAATCAGAAAATATTTTGGTAGGGCCAGGATTGAACCGGTGCAACCCTGTCTCGTTGTTCCTTTAAAAACAACTATTTAGACCACTCGGCTATAGAGGTTGTTGACATCAAAGGGTGTATAGTCCCCTTAATAGAGCTCTCAGCGGCAGCACGTAACCTTCTGCGGGGTAAGGAGAATCTAATTCTGTTCATCAAAGCAGCTTTGGAGGTCAAGGGGTGTTGCGAGAGGCTTTCGGTGCCTCAAAGGCAAAAAATAAATCCTTTTCCAAATTGATATTGTCACTTGTTACATGTTCTCTCTCTGGCCGAGAACCTCAGACGACTTTCACCTATAAGTTCGGGAAAGTTCGGCTATGTTCAAATTTTAAACAAAGTGCATGAGTTGGTGACGTTTATTTCTACTGAAACAAAACAAAGTACCTACTTTTTCTCATAATATCAAAAAATATTGAGTTTTTTTTTTTTTGAGTTTTTAGAAGACTTGGTTGGCAATCGTTCATATAGGCATTAGAAAGAGCTTTAAACTTTAAATAGTACCTCAGGATTATGTAGTCTGATGGCTGACTTAGTTTCTGTATTATCTAATTGTCGATTCTGACTATAGGTACTAAATAAAAATTTCTTACACTCGGCCGAATTTAGGTTGGTACGCAAGGTGAAAATACCGAAAGTGACGTAAGCTTTGGCTACTTCTGCTTAGTTCCGCATCTTCTGCTACCTACCTGTAAGCTAACTGTAGGAACCAGCAACTAAAGATATCGATATATCAAAGTCTGACAAGGACACAGCTACTCTACAATCTCAACTATGAAACCGGAAATCAAAATTTTCAACCCGCTATATCTATGAAGGGAGAAGACCATTGGAAAAAATGAAGGATTCTACAAAACTGCTTAGAAGTCCTTTATCGCGGCTGATATACATATTCTCCAAATTCTATACCATGCAACAAGGTCATAGGATAACCACAAAAGCTGAATGTATTCTGAGGCTCCCTCTGCCGTTTTGATGTAATTTTCAGATTACATATGAAAAATCAATGATTGGTTGCGTGACCGCACGCAATTAACCTCATCAGGCATCAAATTGAAAATACAACTCCGAATAATTTAACTTGTTGTAATAAAATGCGCAATTTGTTTAATGACCATTAATTTTTGGTCAATAAAAGGCCAAATCTGATAAGTCAGGCGCATTATTGCGGTTGTCGTTAGTTGAATGACATAAAATAAAGATTAGCTTATTAGGAAACGGAAATTAGTTTTGCTCTGTAATTATTTGTGAATTTTTGAATTATCTCGATTTTATATTTTATAGGTTGGATTCGGTAGAATGCTGTTTTTTGACGGCTTTAAGGGTGAATAACATTTGTACTTCAAACTTTGTGAGAAAACTATTGGATATTTAAATATTCTGAAATATAAGTAATATGTTGTGATTTCACGATCGGTTAATTTTGGACAATTTTTTTGGTGACAAAAATCACTCGATCGTAAAATTACAACATAGCCTCAAGAATAATGACGTTACAAAGACAAAATATATTTCAGAATATTTAAGTATCCAATAGTTTTTTCACAAATTTTGAAGTACAAACTTAAAAAAATAGCGAATGTAGGTATATTCAGCCTTAAGGGTGTCTGTGTTTTTGCACATTTTATGATACTTAAATGTTCTGAAATATAATGTGTCTTTTTAACAGGCTGAGTGGTGATTTAACGATCGGTTGTTTTCGGTCAGATTTTTAGTTGACAAAAAACACTCGATCGTAAAATCACCATACAGCCTGTTAATTGTAGTTGTTAAAAAGTCATATTATAGTTGAGAATATTTAAATATCCAATAGTTTCCTCTTGAAGTATGCAGAAAAAACGTAAACAAATAGAGGTCTTAAATGTAAGAAGATAAATCATTGACGTTACTATATTGTTATTTTTTTATTATTTATTATGGTCAGTTTACTAAGTCATAACCTACATAAGGTAATCAGGTATAATATCCCTTGCATGAACTGTGAGAGATATGATTGATAAGAGTCCCCAGTGATTACGGTGGTTGTTAGAACTATAAACAACTCCAGGTACGCCATAAAAACCTACAATTGGCCAATAAGGTGCAACGGGTTGTTTCTCAGTGGCTGAGCGGTCAAGGGGTCCGACTTTTGTCCTGAGAGGTTCAGGTTCGAAGCCATAACCAAAAGTAGTTAAAATCTGACCGTTGATACCTTCGAAATTCTTGAAGTTAGCCATCTTCGTTAATCATTCCTGCAAATGTTTGTATTTTAGTCATCTATCATTTCGTAATTCAAAAGCTGTACCTACCATTTTGGTAGCAATGACGGTACCTGTACCTTTAGTGGCGTCATTGTGGCGCCTGCGTTCTGAATGACGCCTTAGGCCAACACGTCGGGTCACGGGCTGACCAAATCATGACTGCCTTGGGTCATTCTATGGAGAAGCTACATCTCATTTAGATAGAGATGACATGGGATTCACCATGTGTCTTGGGTCACTCTGAATAAAGAAGGTCGTCCATCTAGACGCGCCGTGTGGTGGCAGGATGTGGGGAGGGATGTGGGGAGGGATGGCAGTTTTTGTGTGGGTAGGTACCCTCCATCCCTGAGTTGCCATTCCAGCCCCTCCATTCCTGGAAGTATCGCATTTGACCAGCTTAAGCTATCAGGGTTTCTAGTAAAAATAACAAATTGAGAAATTCTTCTAAACTAAAATTATAACATACCTTTGAATATTTTTAATTTCGCATGGCATTTATTCTCAAATAACTGGTATGCATTGTACCTCTAGATACATAACCGAATTATAGTAATTCGACAATTTCCTAAAGTGGAACGGCGCCTTACAGCCTGCCGCCTTGGCCGGTGACCAACAGGGTGGAACTTTCTAGGAGTGGGCGTTTTCACGTGTGTATTTTATTGATTTTATAGCTCAGATAAGTTATTCTGGAAGTGAAGTGGGTGTTTCTTTTGTTATTAAGGCTGTCAACATCTTAATAAACAAAATGGCTACCACCGCCCGTCACGGAAAATCGTGCTGGAAAATATAGAGACCGTGCTCTAGAGGGAAAATACGAGTCTCACACGACTGACTTCCTGCAGGTGTATTCCCTTTCTCGAACGCCAGCGAAACCACTCAACTAACACCCTCAAAATTTATTTTAAGAAGATAAGGCACGCCACGATGCAATATATGCATAACAGTTCTTCTTTCAATAAATTTTGAAGGTGTTAGTTGAGTGGGTTTGCTGGCGTTTGAGAAAGGGAATACACCTGCAGCTGGGATCGAATTCCCACTATTTTCTGTTGGTATAGCACGGACGTCACACCACATTTATAATTGATAGAAGGGTCCGAAACCCCCAAAATTCTGAATTTTGTCAATCTCCGACTTCAGGTTCAGGTACCAGATTCAGGTTTCTCCGTGTTCCGAACTGATTTTCCGGAAAGCGATGATGAATTCAGATCCAAAAACCTTACTAAAGATTTCGCACCTGTATCTCGGTAACCGTTCACTTCCGGACACACACTGATTAGTCAAATATCATCTAAGTGGACACCCCTATCCACCCTGAAAATATGTACCTTTCTTCCTGAATCACACTATGTATAAAGGGTGGAAGGTTGTACGGAAAGGGTTGGTGCGTTCAATAATCCAAAGTAACGCGGCCCTAGGGTAGGTCATTCTTTTCTGGCGCGGCGCCGGCGAGGGCGAACTTTGCAAATGAGCATTCATAATTACACTTTATGAGGCGGCTGCTTTACCCCACCTTACCCTCCTTTTTACTCTCTTGGTAATTCGCTTTACCGCAAGCTGCGAATTTTTGACACATTCCGTTTGAATCATATTGGGAAGTTATACTTTATCGCCGTCTAGCAGTAACTCCAGCGTTCAGTAATGTGTTTTTTCTATACTTGGGTACAAGTGCTATCTGTCTATTGCTATTGGATATTTAAATGTTCTGAAATATAATACCTATGTCTTTTTAACGGCTAAAATTAGCATGCTGAAAAAGCGTTTTAATGAATTTCTGCTTACTTTATAACCTTGAAATAAATCGGTTAACGTTAGTCTCCAGTTAATTATCAATTATTGCATGGTAAAAACCGAATTTAACTGGAGTGTAACCGTTAACCGAGTATGGTGGGACGCACCCTAAGTAGAGATGACATGTTTTTATTGCAATAAAGAGATAAGTTTCTATGATAATATTAGTAAAAGTGCTTTGATTTGGTTTCCGATGAACAGAAATAAACAGCGCTTCTCCCATTTCGCCTTAATAAGGCTTTATTGAAGATATAATCAATAGGTATGATATCGAAATCAAACCAGAGCCTTAGGGGTTGAAATAGGACACCCTACTCACTGCCTTTCGAACCCTTCTCTTATGATACAACCTTTCAACCCCCTCCTCCCCCCCCCCCCCCCCCCAACCGTATTCATAGAAACATTGCCATAGAGACGTTTTGAAAGGAAATAGACCCACTTTGAGGTATCTAAAACTATTCATTCAATGTATGAATGAATTTATAATTGGGGCTTCAAATTCAAATTCGAAATAGTCAAAATTTCGGGAATACCTTGGTAAATTGGTGGGAAGGACGATCCCGGCACTAGGCTGTTATAGCTAGCATTAGTCAGAATGTTTCTTTAAAGACAACCATCTTCTTCTGCTTCTTGCTATAGGACCGTGACCTAGGACAAGGTAGAGTACATGAAGACAGTCTGAATGGGGCATAAAAAGTAATGGCGAAAATACTGAAATGGCAGAGCTATAAAAATGCGGCGGATAGTACTAATCGCGGTTAATCTTCCGGTTAATCTTCCGTTTACATCGAAGGGTTTAAACATAATCTGTCGTCGAGGATTTCTTGCTTAATAGCTCAGAGCTTACGGAGTAGTCGATAATCTAATGCAGCTTACTGGAATTACCTTAAGAGGACGCTATACCTGATGGTGCATTTTTTGCCGCCCATAAGATTAACATTGCGAGCGTCGATTCATTTTCAAGGTTTACCCTTGGTTGGAAAGACACAAAATTTTGCCTGTACCTAGTCCTAACAATGTTCTAGGGAGTGTTCGTAGCAGATTTCCCAATTTCTCACTGGTTTCTTTTATTGCAACTGTTTTGCAAATGCTAGCATCGCATACCTCAAGAAAAGTGGTGTATCTCGAAAACCAGTTAAAAAAATGGGAAATCTGCTTCGAACACTCCCTAGAACATTGTTCGGGCTAGGTACAGGCAAAATTTTGTGTCATTCCAACAATGGGTAAACCTTGAAAATGAATCGCCGCTCGCAATGTTAATCTTATGCATGGGCGGCAAAAAATGCACCGTCAGGTATAGCGGACCCTTAAGAAATCTTTGCCGATGAGCCAGTGCAAGCCATTGCCATCATGTAGGCAGCTCAGCTGGCTGACGCTGCTACTATATGGCCCAGCATGGTCCTATATGGCCCACTGTGATCGTGTATGGGGTAGAGTGGTAGAGTCCATTGTGTGGCAGCAGCATGGTGAAGGCTGCTTTCGTGGGCCAGAGTGGCAAGTTTGGCATCCTCGGACGCATAGTGGAGAAGGATGGCATTCCAGGCACTCCAGGTTCTGGTCAGCTTTAGATTTTTGCTAGTAAAAGTCTAGACCGCAATCTTGCACGCTCTGATTCGTATTCCATCCCTGAGCTTCAGTCCAAAATTGACCCTTCCATGCCATAAAAAATAAATGTGGGTTCTGACCATTTCTTGGTTGGGGGGGGGGGGGGGGGGGGTATGGCAATTCAATTCGGAACCCTTGCGCCCCAATGATCGAATCGGCCATCTTATTATAGTTTTATATCTTTTAGATTTCAATAGAAAATATGGGAACCTATGGAAAATAGCCTTTTTGATTTTTTTCTTGAACATAATATATTCTGGAGGGTTTTCCATGTTTGACTCTTGTGGGGAGAGGGAGGGTCCTAATAATTGGACGCCAAGAGGCGACCTGAATATCAATTGGGGGGGGGGGGGGGGGCTGAAAGAATGGTGAAGAACAAGTGGAAGAAAGAGGACCAATCGATATTTTCTATTTCAGATCCCTTGTTGTTTGTGGTGCTTTTTTTTTCCAGCGACCTTTTCAATAAGAAATCAGCATTTTTAGAAATTGCTGAGTGTTAAATAAATTTTTGGGTGGAGTTTTTCCTGATAATTCAGGTTTTTGGGCTCTCGTTTCGATGACTGTCATAATCAAATTTTTTTATCGTCATCCAGAATCTATTCCTCACAGGGTGGGTATAAACTTCAGTGTCGGGAGTGATTCTTACAAATTAACCCTCGTGATGAGATTGGGACCCTGTGCATAGGCACTCGCCATGGAGTTTATTTTAACCACAGATTAAAGATTTTAACCTACGAATTAAGAACTTGATTCTTTTTGTGTTTGTGTGAGACCGTTATTCTTTCAAAGCCGAATAAAGAGGGTCTGATAAATGATTTTCGGGGGGGGGTGGGGAGGGGGGGGGAGGGGGGAGGGGGGGCGTTAGTTCTGAATGCCACAAATCTACCCCCCCCCCCCCCCCCCCCCCCGTATCTCATGTCCTTCATTGAGCCTCCACTTTATTGACTGTTCACTGCTTTCTTTGTTTGACGTCTTTCTTTTTTCTAATATCTCTCTCTGGTTTCTTGCTTGACTTTCTTTTGCAGAATTTCAGATATCGGGGTTTTCACTTTGATCCGACAGGTAAAAACGATCCTCTTCAAACTTTTCCTTATTTTTCTGCTTTGCCAAATTTCATTTTAACATACTTTATGCTTCTTTCTTCAGAGATTTGTTACTGACGACCTGTCAGGACGAGAACCTGTATCTCTCGTTCTCCTGAAAGAAAATGCGTTTTTTTTTTTTTCAAAAACCTGTTGGACTACTTGGTAAGGTTAGTATTTTTCTCAATTTTTCTTATTCCTGTGTTCTACATAGGTGTATTATAGGTAAATACAAAACAGCACTGTAGAATACCTTTATATAACGAGTGAATGCTTCTCTATAGCGATCTCGGTTCATCAGTAGCACGTTTACACGTTATAGAGAGAGACTTACTTCGTTGAGGATAAAAACTAGGGCACCCAAATTAACATAGAACTATATGTGACAACTGCACGAGACAGGACAGTGAATTGCAGGTCGAGGTCAAAAAGTCGCTATAGGCCTCCACCCTTGTTGCCCCCGAAACCCCCTAGGGTTTGCCGGTTAGGGATGATAAATATCAGCGTATAGGGGTGAGGGGAAGTTTATTAGCCACCCTTAGGTCAACAGAGGCGGAGTGGAGGTGTTACTGAAGACCAGTCTAGCGGGAAGCGAGTTCGAATTCTGTCGGGCCGAAAAATTTTTGTCTAAAATTTTCCAGTAATATTTGGGTAAGTAGTAGTAGAAAAGTGTGTACCTGGTAGTTCGGAGTCCACCTTAAACTGTAGGTCCCCACTAATAACTTGAACACAGAACAGTGTGCGTCTCCAGAGGGATACCTTATTGTAGATGTTCTTACAATTTTTCGGCTTAGGCTAATCTGTCCGCAACTTTGGCCAAAAAACTCACCCAACTCATGTCCTATATAGAGAAACCCCTATAACTTAGAATCAACAAAGCCGCCACACCCTTCTAAGCCGGAAATACATAATTACAGTCTATGAAATAGCATTGCATGAGCAAGGCACATATTATTTCCCTGTTTGTTCGTGTAAATTGGCCTTAATTCAAACAGGAGCATTTTCAATTGGCCCCTTAATAAATGTAGTTATGCAAAATAGTTGCAGTAATGTACCTTATTAGTAGTGCTGAAACTACAGGGGCGGTTCCCTTTCGCAATTCGCAAATGTTTGCTGCCCTAGAGCTTTTATACCTTTTCGTGCTGTTTGTATATACATATATGCACGCTCGCCCTACTTTATGCGGCTCCTGGTTCCCACGGTAGGTATATTTTACTTCTATAGTCCAATTCAGGCTAGGAGCATACCGATTATTCATAATTTCTTGAAGATTTTCAGTTGACGCCGATCCGGATTTGGGTTCCATATCCTACCATACGCTAAAAATGCCAATCCGACCCTGAGCAGATATTTCCCTGATCAAGAAGAAGTTTTGATCAGCCCTAGATTTGCAAGAAAGTATGACTAATCGGTATGCTCTCAGCCTGACTTGGACTATAGTTTATTTGAAGACAAAAAGCAAGAGGACTTATAATCATACCAACGTTAGCACAGACTTGTATCTGTCTCAATATCTTAGGAAGACAGACACTTTGTTTGAGAAAGAAACAGTGTTCTTGTCTTCTTAAATAACAGGCTAAGAAATGGGTCCTAGTGTATAAGTCTGATAGACGGTTAACTTTGTAAGATGGCCCAGTAACAACTGTTTGCTTATACACTCCATCAGTCTTCTTAGCCTGTTATTAAGAAGACAAGGACACTGTTTCTTTCTCGAAGAGTTTGTCTTCTTAGGGTACTTCTAACAGCCTCGATAGCCCAGTGGACTAAATGGTCGACTTTTGAGGAGCAGTGAGAGCCGGGTCACACCGGTTCGATCCCGATCCTACCAAAAAGTTTTTCTGCTCGGCATTCACCTCTGATATGTTCAGCATGTCAAGTGAAATGTATATCGAGGCCGTGGTGGTTCGGAACCCACCTAAAACTGTAGGTCCCCATCGTTTACTCGATGGCTGGGGAGTTGGTATTTGGTAGTGCTGCCAGCTGAGCACAATGGATAGTTCTTGAAACGGTCTAGTTGCTGGGCTTGTCCCCCCTAACCCTCAGCTATTATTAGGGTACTTCTAAATTCTTGCCCCCCCCCCCCTTAGAGGTATCCAGTTAAACCCAAATTCACTGTATCAATATTCTCTTTCACTGAAAGGTTCTACCCTTACCCTCCCCTGAACCAAACCTCAGTGACAGGTAACTGACACCCTCGCTGAGCCAGCACTGTTAAAACTACCCCCGTTAGCATACGCACACACATATCGTTCAGACAATTAGCTACGTCGAACATGTCATCCCTTCTACCACGCACCCCCATGAACTCCCAGGGGATGAAGGGGCAACGCAGGGAGGGGGTAGGTGTCATCCAGGGAGACAGGCTTATGAATTTCATATGAAGCACGCCCCCTACCCTGCTTTCGCACCTCTCAGTTAGTTTTCCATGACATTAATCATTTCATTTGGGGATGCTTTCATCATGAATTTAAGGCTGAACATACATTCGCTATTGGATATATTTATGTTCTGAATTCTGAAGTATAATATGCCTTTTTAACGGCCGCAATTAACAGGCTGTATTTTGGTTTTACGATCGAGTGGTTTTTTGTCCGAAAGTAATAAAAAGACATATTATATTTCAGAACATTTTTTATCCAATAATATCATCATAAAATGTGCAGGAAAAACGTAAACAAACACGTCGCCCGTGAGAGTTCTACTATTTGGCAGACCTCTACGACAACATTCGCTTCTAAAAATATCATGGAAGAGGTGCTTAGGCCGGAGACGAAAGGGTTCTACCCTCAAGAGGTAAAAATTGGAAGAAAGGGCGCTGAAGGTTCTCAGCTGAAGGAGGAAAGAATTTGAGTTCCGCAAGGTGATTGATTCCCCCTCGGTCCCCCCATGGCCCTTCCTCCCCCTCTGCAGACCACTTACCGCCCTGAAGGGTCCTCACGTTGGAGGCAACGACTTCCTGCTCTTCAGAAGAGGAGGGCGGCACCTTTACCCCCTCTCACCCCCTTTATTGTAACCCAACGCGCGGTGTCGGGGCCTTCAAAGCTTCGGCGTTGTAAAGGAGAAATCTAGCTTTGACGTTTCGAAATTGTCGGTAGCAATTATTGCTAGCTTGTAATGATTATTAATCATTTGTAGGAAACTTAGAGCAGTTATGCTCTAAGAATAACAATGAATAAACAATATAATAAAATAAATACGGAACTTTAGGTAGAGATAAACATGAATATAGTTGTACAGTTCACAACGGGCTGTTTGTCTGTGCACGGCGCTGCTCGCCTTATCAGTCTTGTATTGGTCGTGGTCTGCACAACACCTCCGAAAAGGTATACTATTCTCATTCTTTTAACTATAACGAGTATTAACAAATAACAAATAACATTATGTAAAAAATATAAATACAATCATATCTTATTATTATTAATAGGAGGTTGCCGGAGCAGGTGTACAAACGACCAATAACGACTGATATGGCGAGCGAGTAGAGGAAGGCCCCAGCATGGGGTGAAGGACACCGAAACTACCCCCACCTGGGGGGGGGAAACGTAAATGCCAGCATATTTCCATCAGCGCAGACAAACAGGCCGTTGGTGAGTTCGTTCTGATACCTACATACCTACTGCTGCTAACAACTCAACCTATTCTACCTACCGATCTACTGTACCTCCTCTCCTAATGTTCTAAACCGAAACTACCTACAAACTCTTCAGTGGATTTAGCCGTTTTCCCAAATATCCAGAAACGGCTTGGCGCCCTCATTATACTCTTCATAATTTAATTATCCATCTAGAAATTTGTCTATTGTCTAATAATTAGTAATTACCTACCTACTATGGTCAAAGTAGTCCTGAGACAGCTGAGCAGAGAGCCGACAGTAAAACCGACGATCCAGAGAAAGGCACGTATTACACCCCCTGATGAGCTAGCAGGGGCACCCTCTTTAGGTAGGCCGTGTTATCTACTACTTACCTATTCCGAACTAATTTTATGGTGGTTCCAAACCCACCCAGAAACTTTACAAATGGCTCCCAACTATTACAAATAGCGCCCAATAACAGATTTTTCTGTCGTCGGTTTTTCTGTTGGACTTTCTGGTCGGTGTATGCTCTGCTTACTTTGCCTGTCTGGGTAGTTGTACTTTTGTTTTCTTTCTTTTTTCGTGTCGGGGTGAGTTTGGTTATGTGTGTTGCACTGGTCTTTGCTTTGTTCAATGCTATACACATTCCATTGCCTCTCCTGCTCTCATTCATGGTATGGCTTGTATCGGTAGGTAACTTCATTTCGCCTTATCTCTTTTACCTAAATTTCTTGCTACTGCATGTGTAGTTTTGAACGGCGCCTGTCTCTGGTCTGTGTGGCGTCTAGTACCGCTTTGTCTCACACACTGATCAGTGGCGGCTCGTTGTTTTCACCTTGCTGGCTTTGTTTTTTTTCTTTTCCAATCGTTGCGGCTATTGCTATTGCTTTCGCTTTGTGTTGTAGCACTAGTGCAGTGGCGGTTTGCCACTTTTAGTTTCAAAAAAAAAAAAAAAAAAAAAAAAAATCTGAAAATTTCTTTCTGGTATTGTAGGTATTATTCTCGTGATTGCGCCCGTTGGCTACCTTTTAGCCGTCCTACTGGTAGTGTCTCAACATATTGTTAGTCTTTGTTGTGTTTTGCACATCCAGTGGCGGCTTGTCACTTTCAACACCTTGCGTTTTCTGCTGAACTTTTCTTTGTTTTTGGCTAATTCGCAGTGGCGGCGGTTGCCTTTCACGCTTACATTTTCATGGTTTTTGTCGTTTATTTTTTTTGTGGTTGGGGTGGTTATCTAAAATTTGATTTTGTTTTGTCGCATTTTCATAAATTGCGTTTAAAATTATGGTTGACTACTTCTAGCTCAAAGAAAATAACGACTGGACTGCTGTCGATCTTTTTCGAAACTTTTTCATTTCAATTAACTAACGACTGGCCTGCTGTCGATCTTTTTCGAAACTTTTCCATTTCAATTAACTTTCATTTTTTTTGGCGGGTTCAACACCCATTCCCTTTTTCCTTTCGAAAAAACTTGAATATTTCCTGTAGATTTCTGTCTACCTTTTGTTAAAAACTTTCGAACTAGTTAAAAGTTCTTTGAAAAAATGTAAAATTTAAAATCTACTTTAAAACTGTGAGAACATTTCTAAAATTTATTTTGGCCACATTTACGTTTCCATTGTTTTTGGTTGAGCTTTCACCCTGTGTAAGCCGTTAGATTGAGTGACCCATTGAAAGAAAAATATTTTCTTTTGCCTATAGGTTAAATTAATTAATTTAACCTTGACCTAGTTCTTAATATTAATAAAATTTTATTCTTCACTGATAGCAAGATGACTATCACTTTAGCTAAACTAGTAAACTCTTTGAACAAGGAGCAGCTAACAGTTTTAGCTGAAAGGGTTTCAGCAATTTACCCCGAGTGTACTTGGGACTTATCAGTAACTGCGGATGTTCTGCGCCAAAATGTACATCAAATCTTGCGTTCACATCCCGAGTATATGGTGGGAGTAGTAGGCCTAGAAAATGTAGCTGAAGTACTGGTTCACCTATCAGCTGTACCACCGCCTGAAGCGTTACCACCACCTATCCAGCAGTTAGCCCCTACTTCTTCGGGAGCTAAACAACATACGCTCTCGGAACCACCAGTAGTTTCGACCCCTGGAAAACCAAAACACGACGTATTGATTCAGGATTGTAGTGACGGTGAGGACGACAACGTTCCAGCAGGTAATGTCTCTTCGCCTGCAGACAGGTTGAGTCTTGGTCTTGGAATATCTCCAGAACATACGGTTGTTCAAACACAAGTGGTCCAAACAGCGTCCACGGTGCCTGGAGTGGAGACACAACGATTTAATCGACATCCCTACCCTTACGGGCCCCCGAACGTCTCTTCGGCTCCACCTCCAAACCCATATTTTGGAGCAGGACTTCCTATGTACACTCCAGCCTCGATGAACCCCTATCAAGTAACAGCAGGTTTCCCGCCATATCCCAACCAACCTACTTACCCTTATCCGCCGACATCGGGATACCAGCCTCACCCTTATCCAGTAGCGTCAGGATTCCAGCCGAACCCTTATCAGTACTACGTACCTCCCAACGTCAACCCACCACAGACCCAACCCAGAGCAGAACAACCCCGAAGAGGTCACCCAAACAACAAATACAATTTTCTCAAGGAAGCCACTAGGAAGGGGCAAGGGTTTTCAGGAAAAACCAGCGAGGACCTGTCGTGGTTTCTGACTAGAGTGGATAGAACCCTCGAAGGATTCTACCTAGAGGACGAAGACAAAGTGAACGCCGTCTGCGACCTGCTGCAAGGAGACGCAGAGCTGTACCTAGAAAGCATACGCGGCTCAATCACCACCTACGAAGCCCTCAAGATAGCCCTAAAAGGGACCTATTTACCTAGACATTATGCGGCGGACCTGAGACGTCAAGTCTTGGGTATGAAGCAGAAGCTCGACGAAAAGGCTGCTCACTTCATAGCCAAGGTGAGAGTCAAGAACTCACAGTCGCCAAGGCCCATAGGCGATAGCGAGCTGATCTCCGTAGTAACGGCCAATCTGCATCCAGTTTTCTTCCCCCACCTGGAAAGAATGGAGGAAGAAATAGCCACCTGGGAGGCCCTCCACACTTTCACACTGCGAGCTGAAACAATCATGGAATTAGAACACCGAGCGGAGAAGTCAGTCAACCGGAAGATGCAGGTACTAACCCTTGCACAACGACATGAAGACGTAGACGCTGGAGCCATCACCTGCTACAACTGCCAGGACACCGGGCATCGACACAGCGAGTGTCCACGGCCTAGACGTTTCTTCTGTCACAGATGTGGACGGGAAGGGGTAACATCAAAACAGTGTGGCTGTGACACGACAAAACACGATCAGGGAAACTCCAGAACTCATCCCGAACGTCAGGAGCGGGAGGAGAAACGAAGCCAGACCTGACCAGCCCAGAAGTTGTCGTCTCATCCCTTAACCCAATGAAGCACGTAGATAACCGGTTGCACATGATTACTTACATTAAGGATATTAAGCTTTCAACAATGGTCGACACCGGTGCTACCCACACCTGCATACCTTCTAGCGCATGGGACGTCTTACAGGACACAGGACATGTTCTTCGACCACTGAATTGGAGAGCAAGAGTTGCGGATGGTGGTAACGCAGAGATAACAGGAATCGTTAAGGTTACTATCGATATTGGAAATGGGGCATCATGGACAGGAGATGTGTACCTGATGAAACATCTGCCCTACTCGCTACTTATTGGCTCGAACACGCTTAAGGGACTAAAGGCAAGAGTGGACTTTGCTGACAACACCCTATCTATCCCAACCGAGGACGGCCGGGAAATTATTCAGCTGCACCATTCGAAGAGTTCACCAGGGACTGACTGCATAGAGGTCTTGCTGAGCGTTCTGATGTCGTGTCCCATTGAATTCGAAGACGGACCAACGGTTCATCTTGGAGCTGACAAGAACGAGTTAGGACGTGAAACGGAATGTCTACAAGAGACGTTTGAAGTGCAGGATCCAGTACTCCCCGTAGAATTTGCACAGAGCGAACCTGACAAAGGGTCCTACAACCATCCTCTAGTGTCACCTGAAGAATTGGAGCAGTTCAAGATCTTCATAGAACAATGGAGGGAGCGGTTTAAAGAGAGTCCAGGCATGTCAAAGGTTGGAGAATGCAAAATTTACGTCGACTCATCGGTCCCACCTGTGAAGCAACGTAGTATTAGGTTATCTCTTGCGGATCAGCGGATCGCTGAAGAAGAAATTGAGCGCCTTCTCCAGCATGACATCATTGAACCTTCCGAGTCCGACTGGTGTTCACCTGGTTTTCTAGTTGATAAGAAGAACGGCAAGAAGAGACTTGTAGTAAATTATAAGGCCCTCAACTCTGTTTGTAAAAAGAACAGTGCACCGATCCCAAGAACGGACGAATGCCTAAAGGTTCTACAGGAGTCAACGTTTGTGTCAACAATGGATATGGAACAGGGATTCTTCCAGATTAAGATGGATCCGGACTCTGCGCACTATACTGCCTTCTGCATTCCTCCCTCCCACTTCTACCAGTTCAAACGAATGCCTTTTGGATTGTGCAACAGTCCCGCCATTTTTCAAAATACCATTGAGAAAATTTTGCGCCCGGTTTTGTTCAAATCATGTTTTGTATATATTGACGACCTTTTAGTGACTTCTACGACGTATGAGGAACACATTCGCCATCTTAAGGAAATTTTTGAGTTGTTGTTTGAGGCCGGCATGGCCATCAATTGGGAAAAGTGTACCTTTCTAAAACCTGAAGTAGAGTTCTTAGGCTACGTTTGCGGATCAGGAAAAATCAAGGCAGCACCTTCTAAGCTGAAGGCCATTGAGAATTTTCCACGACCAAAGAACCTTACAGAGCTTCGCAGTTTCCTAGGCATGGTAAGCTGGTTTAGAGCTTTTATCGCCAACCTAACTGAGAAAGCAGGCTCCCTCTACGATCTCCTTCGTAAGGATGAAACCTATACGTGGAACGATGAACGAGAGGAGGCGTTTGAGTCTTTAAAGGAATCCTTGGTGCAGCCACCTGTTCTAACTGTGCCTGATCCTGAGGTTCCCTTCGAGATCCACACGGATGCCAGCGGTCGAGGATTAGGTGCGGTTCTGGTTCAACGAAAGGACGGCCAGCCCTTCATAATCGCCTACGCCTCGAGAGGGCTCTCAAAGTTGGAGGTAAACTATCCCATAACTCAGAAAGAGTGTCTAGGCTTAATATGGGCAGTTGAACGTTGGAGGCACCTGATAGCAGGAAACGGAACCACCACATGCTACACTGATCATGCCAGCTTATTATGGTTAGCGAACCTGAAGAACCCCACTAATCGGCTTGCAAGATGGGTGTGCCGTCTTTCCGAGTTCGATCTTGAAATCCGGCACAAAAAAGGAAGACACAATCTGGTTCCAGACTGTTTGAGCCGAGCACCTTGCGAAGTGTCAGCAATAAACTTGAACGGCATGCCAGACTTCAGTACAACTACAGATCCATGGTTTCTCCAGCTCCGCCAACGTATCACGAATACGCCTGCAGCGTATCCAGACTTCAAAGTTGCTGACCCTCACATCCTAAAGTATGTCAAGCACCCACAGACTCGTCAAGTCGAATACCGTCATCTTGTTCCGAAAGAATTTCGTGCAATGCTTTTGAAGAAATTTCATGACGACGCTACCTCGGGTCATCTTGGGATCAACAAAACCTTTCACCGTCTAGCTGATCGTTTCTATTGGCCTGGAATGCGAATACAAATTCAGAAGTATGTTCGGTCTTGTTCGACGTGTCAACAGTACAAGAAGTCTACGATGGCTCCAGCGGGCTTCATGTCTATAAGAGATCCAGTTCTCAAGCCTTTCAGTATGGTCTGCACGGACCTGATCGGACCGCTACCCATGTCCAGAGAGCAGCACAGGTTCGTCATTGTCATCGTGGACCTAGCCATGAAGTTTGTCATTGCACGCCCTTTGAGGACAGCGACAGGCGACAACATAGTTGACGTCTTCAAGCGTGATCTCTGCTTAATCCACGGATGCCCAGAGATAATAATATCCGACAATGGATCACAGTTTGCGGGAAGAGTATTCCAGGACTATGTTGAATCTATAAACGCCAAGTCTCACCTCATCCCACGGCATTTCCCGTCAGCAAACCCTTGTGAGCGGTATATTAAGACACTCAAGACAATCTTCTCTTGTTTCGCTGGTCAGGATCACCGTAGATGGAGTGAAGACTTGCCATACGCTGTCTTTGCCATAAATACTGCTAGAAATGAAACAACAACTTTTACTCCCGCGCAGCTAGTCTATGGAAGAGACCTGAGATCGCCTTTTGAGTTAAAAGCGGACGTCCAGCAAGGGACCAGCATCCCTTTTGACCCGTTGGTGTATAACGGTCAAGTTCGTGGAAGTCTTCATAAAATTTTCCAGCAAGTCCAAAAAGCTGCTAAGAATGCTCGTCAGCAGCAAGCCAAAGCGTATAATTTACGCAGACGACCTGCTCCAGACTACGTCGTTGGTTCGTTAGTATGGAGACAAAACTTCCCTCTGTCCAACGCTGGAGCAAGAACAACAGGAAAACTGGAACCGAAGTACATAGGACCTTTTAAGGTCAGCAAGATTATGTCCTCAACTCAGTTGGAGTTAACAGACCTCACAGGAGCGAATAAAGGACGATGGCACACGAGTCATCTAAAAGCGCTAATCCCTCCAGATCCTGGATAATTTATTTCTCTACGGCTGCCCCTTTTTCACGAGTGTCTCTTTGATCCTTATCTATATTTTACCAAGGAGGAAATTTACACAACTTCTATTTATACATATATTAATAATTTTTTTCTCTTAGTTTTTCTTTTGGCGGGTCCAACTTGTAATGATTATTAATCATTTGTAGGAAACTTAGAGCAGTTATGCTCTAAGAATAACAATGAATAAACAATATAATAAAATAAATACGGAACTTTAGGTAGAGATAAACATGAATATAGTTGTACAGTTCACAACGGGCTGTTTGTCTGTGCACGGCGCTGCTCGCCTTATCAGTCTTGTATTGGTCGTGGTCTGCACAACACCTCCGAAAAGGTATACTATTCTCATTCTTTTAACTATAACGAGTATTAACAAATAACAAATAACATTATGTAAAAAATATAAATACAATCATATCTTATTATTATTAATAGGAGGTTGCCGGAGCAGGTGTACAAACGACCAATAACGACTGATATGGCGAGCGAGTAGAGGAAGGCCCCAGCATGGGGTGAAGGACACCGAAACTACCCCCACCTGGGGGGGGGGGAAACGTAAATGCCAGCATATTTCCATCAGCGCAGACAAACAGGCCGTTGGTGAGTTCGTTCTGATACCTACATACCTACTGCTGCTAACAACTCAACCTATTCTACCTACCGATCTACTGTACCTCCTCTCCTAATGTTCTAAACCGAAACTACCTACAAACTCTTCAGTGGATTTAGCCGTTTTCCCAAATATCCAGAAACGGCTTGGCGCCCTCATTATACTCTTCATAATTTAATTATTCATCTAGAAATTTGTCTATTGTCTAATAATTAGTAATTACCTACCTACTATGGTCAAAGTAGTCCTGAGACAGCTGAGCAGAGAGCCGACAGTAAAACCGACGATCCAGAGAAAGGCACGTATTACACCCCCTGATGAGCTAGCAGGGGCACCCTCTTTAGGTAGGCCGTGTTATCTACTACTTACCTATTCCGAACTAATTTTATGGTGGTTCCAAACCCACCCAGAAACTTTACAAATGGCTCCCAACTATTACAAGCTTCCTTTGGAGAAGTGGATGATTCTGTTTTTTAAGGCTGGTTGAAAGTATTATTGTGCTCTGATATATTTTCAGCGGTTGGTAGAACAAAATTCGACAAATTTCTTGTTGCCGAAGGAACCAATTGATGGTTACATTGAAGGGAGACATTCTGAGAAAACGTGTAGCCAGTTAAAGGCTGGCAAAAACTCGAGCCATTCCGAGCCCTTCCGAAGGTGGTGGTGCCCTCCAGCGGCCATTGTGGCCATTAATTAGTTCCTTCGACAATAGACGTCATCGAAAGAGGTAGGGTTTGCCAAGGGACCGTTGCGTCCGTTCGTTATAGAGATGGTCAACTCGTTATAGCGAGCAAAGTTACCCTTGGCGGACCAAGGAGACTACCTACTGCCTGTAAATCACTATGCCCTCAGAAATCACCAAAATATTTCATTATTATCTTGCCAAAAACTCCCAAAAAAAAAGAGAATCGAAATCCATCAAAGCATTGAGCTCTGACAAGGAGACAATCAAAACGGGATTGTATATCGTGAACCACGAGAGCCGGAAAAAAAGCAACCCCCGAGCCAAATCAGTCAGGGGGGGGGGGGAGATCCAGACAATGGGCCAAAAGAGGCAGAAGCAATCGTACAAAGGAAAGAAAGAAATGAGATCGCGAAAGGTTTGCCATATGATTGGTTTCGGGGGAATGGACTGATCTTGACCTTTTCCCCCCAAATACAAAGGAACTTTTTTCGATCTATGTCGATATTATGATGGATGCAGTGACACATGAAATGTTTTGAATCCCCACCCAAGACTGGAAATTGGAGGGAGATTTTAATTTGGAAAGCTTGCATGAATTTTTTAGGTAGATTTCGAAGAAGTACCAGTAGTCTCACTTTTGCAAAATTTCTTCAGATTCCATCGTTTCATGGCCTCTGGATCCCAAAACCACCATCAGCTCAGTAGCAGTTCCCCTTCGTGCTGCAGTGGACAGTGCAGTGTGGCCAATGAAAGGCTGGCAAAAACCCGAGCCACCCCGAGCTCTTCCGACGGTGGTGGTGGTATCCATCCAACGGCCAATGTGGCCATTAATTCGTGCTTTAGATAAATACTATAGGTTAGAATAGATATAAGTGAAAATGACCTCGAGGAGGTCAAAAAGGCGTGAAGGGCACGTGGAAGACAAAAGATACAGAAACCGTTTGTTACCTTGGAAAAATAAAATAAAAAGAAAAAGAGAAGGATGAGCCAAAGAAGGTTCATCAGGGACCTGGGGAGAAGGAAGAACGCGGGGGATGAATTTAAGGAAAAAAGGCAAGGGACGGGGAAAAGAGGACTGAGAAGGGTAGAACTGGTATTTTGTCTGGGGGGGGGGGGGGGGGGGGGGGGTAATCAAGACGACGGGACATCTTGGGACGCCAGTGACAATCAGTGATCCCTTGCTAGGAGGCCCAAACTTCACTGAATTTCAACCCCTATATTTCTTTTTCAAAGGTTCCCCAAATTTTTTGAGAACACAGTTGGATATTTTTCTCGATAAAATTTTGGGACAAATTTTTACTGATCGTATAAGCAGAACCTAGCCAGAAAAAATGGTCGAAAAAAACGTAAACAAACGTGAAAATCGTGAAACAAGATATACTCCCGCCATTCACAGTGGAGATGTAGCATTTTGAAATTTCAACCACCTTCTCGCTATAGTCTTGTGGTATACAGGGTTCCAACATTTCGAGACCTCTGTATATAAGGCATTGGCGTAGCTATAGGGGGGGTCCGGGGGGTCCGGACCCCCCCCCCCCCCCCCCCCCCCATTGAAAAACAAATTTACACTAGATAGAATGGAGTTTCCTTTTAGATTAAAAAGAAAAAAAAATCCTTTAGGCCTAAAGGTGTAGGTAGATTACCAGTAGTAATAAACAACTAGGAAATACGGAGATTTTACGGAGATTAGTGAAATTTTCGGCTCGCTCGCTTCGCTCGCTCGAATACCGGTTCCTTTTTTGTCTTTTGCCCCCACATTCTGTTTTCTGCTTTCCTTGGCACTAAATGACAAAAATAATAAAATAAAAGGGCCTAGAAATCGAGTCTAGCTTGGGGCCTCATTGAAGGTTAATCTGGCTCTGACTACGGTAGTCAGCGAACACGTCATATTTAAGCACAAATCGTGATGTACCTATATAGGTACCTAAATAGAACGTTGTCTTCGGAAGAATCGCCCGCGCTTGGAGTACGGACCCCCCCCCCCCCCCCCCCCCATTGAAAAGTTATAGCTACGCCTATGATATAAGGGTATAATTTGGTGAGAATCACCCCCGACAGTTGAGGTTTCCCCCAGCCAGTGAAGGACTTGTGTCACTGACAGTTAAAACCACAGGTCGGTTTTAAATGCAAGTCAATATTTACATCCTCCCTTTGAAATTTCACATTCGTATTTACAAAGCGTGATCACATAACTGTGACAACAACCATATGCGAAACATAAGGGAGACTGTCACAAACACGAGTAAAAAGTGTGATAAATGTGATAAGTTCCCGGTGCAAGTGCAAAGCATCATAATTCAAGCCTTGTTTTATCTACGAGAGTTTTTCTCTTTTTACTTTCTCGCCCGTATGTAATACATGGGCTGAGAAAGTTATGTTATCGTGCAAAATTTCGATTTTGAGATTTTCATTGCAAAAGGCGTTTCAGAGGTCCTAGATACCAAAAAAGTGGTTTTTAGGTCATGTCCGTCCGACGTACGTACGTACGTACGTACGTACGTACGTCCGTCCGTCCGTTTGTCTGTAGCGCGGCTAGAGGTCACACCAGTCAACCGATTTGGCTCAAATTTGGAATATGGATGTCTAAAATCAGTTCCGAGATACATTTTTAATATAATTTTTATTACTCAAAAATTCCGCCCACTATTGTCAAAAATGTGTCAAAAAAAATTCAAAATCGTGTTTTTGTCTACTCAAGATGCATTTCACGGTACGGTAATAAAGTTAGAACCTTCAAATTTTGCAGTCGTGTTCCCAGATAGATGCTCCAGGATCATTTTTATTGTTTTGGAGATGGGTCTAAAATTTGGGCCAAAATTGGCCCATACGTGAAAATCTTGGCCCCATGAGCAATATTAGCCGGAATTTCACAAAAATCCAGACACTTGTGCTTAATAACATTACTTAAAGATTTGTCGAAGAAATATTCAATCATTTCAAAATTGCGGCCAATATAGGCAAAATAAAGTCAAAAATAGGAAAAAAACTAGAATCTCGTTTTTTATTGGTCAAGACGGATTTGGCACTACAGTTATTAAGTTATATCCTTGTAATTTCGCAATAGTGTTCCCAAATAGATGCTACAGGATCATCTTTATTCTTTTTGAGATGGGCCAAAAATTTGGGCCAACATTGGCATTATCGTAGGAAAAATTTTCCAAAAATGGAAATCACGTTTTTGATTGGTTAGGTCACATTTGGAACAACAGTAATCGACGGATTTTCTTGAAAATTGGTGAAAGTGGTCTCAGATAGATGCTTCAATGGCGTTTTCAATAGATTTTCATTTACTTAAAATTTAAGACGGTGACATGCAAAATAGAAAACATATACTTTGCGCGTCGAACGACACTTCACTGTTGGACGGATATGTTTGAAATTCGGTATGCAGGTGCCTAAAAGTATCGCCCATTGTGAGGCAAAATACTTTATAGCAAAAGTTGAAATTCTGACAATTATTTACGTAAAAAAAATCAAATTTTCGATAAAAATTGCGAGAAAGTCAAGTGCGACCATTGTCGAACCCTTTATTGGAAATTGTGTTGGAAGTCCATAATGAACTGAAATTACCGCCGTGATATGCTCTGCCATGGTCGTATCAGTCACAGTAAATTTTCCTAATGTCCTGCAGCACTAAAAGATCCTGTCCATCTAGCCGCGTCGAACCGCGCCACACCGCGCTTCACCGCGCCGGACTGGGCTGCTGTTTTTACTAGCATGGAGTAGGATAGGAAAAGCTCTTTATGCTACTGCTATCAACTAAATATCGATATAAATATATCGATATATCAAAGTCTGGCAAGGACACAGCTCCTCTACTGTCTCAACTATGAAACCGGAAATCTAAAGATTTTAATCCCGCTATATCTACGAAGGGAGAAGACCTTTGGAACAAATTTTTAGAGTAATACAAAACCGTTAGGAAGTCCTTTATCTCCATATCCAGATTTTCCAAATTTGATACCTTGCAACAAGCTCATTAAGAATGATTTACTATGTGCATAGTACATTTAACTAAATTTTACTTTCCGTTGTAGATCGAAATACTGTGGGTTTTGTATTCCAAAGATTAATTTGCTGAAATCGGTAGTGCATTATCTTTTATCTTTTAATGTAATTTCCAAAAACATGAGAACCTTTTCCTATTTTATTAATACTACCCTAAATCATTCGAAGGGAGCTTAATTTGGTTTATTTCAGCTATACAAGCTGATCAGCAAAAACCCGTTTATCTCGAAACAAAGGATGAAAAAAAGGCGGTCCGGGGTTTTTTGAGTCGGGGGTTCTTACGAAATCATGGGGTGGGAATTACCCCTTGTTTTTTTAAACAAACAATTCTCTTGGTTTTGTTTAAATAATCAGGGGGACAGTGCGAACTAAGCTTTAGCTAAGCCTGGCTTGCTAGCTTTCACAAATTTCCAGATGAGCGAGCTGTAATGTCCCTGTCAACTCAACTTTAGCTGACGCCCTCTTCAGGAATTTAAAAATAAATTTTTAAGCAGATATGGGAATATTTCGATTGTTGACGCGCAATTTGAAAAGCACCTCTCTAGGCCTTGTGTTCGAAACTCCTATGTAAGTACCTAATATTTTCTATACTGTTTTCTGCTTATGAAATAGTAAACAGCGTTACTTTAGTAGACACTAGTTAATTATTTGTTGCCATGTTGGATTTTTTACTTCTCGTCCGTATGTAATACATGGGCTGAGAAAGTTATGTCTTCATGCAAAATTTCGATTTTGAGATTTTGGGTTTCCCATGATCCTGGAGGTCCCCCGAGTCCAAAAAAGTGGTTTTTAAAAAATGTCCGTCAGACGCTTTTAGGTCTTTTACAATCATTTGTAGGTGGGCCAATAACGTGGCCCAGTTTTGGCCCAAACGCGTTGGTCGTGACTCCGGTAGCACTATTCGATCGATTTCAATAAAAATTGGTAGGGAGGTGTACTTCAACCTAGTTTCATGTTTTACCGAACGAAATTTATCCAACATAATAATTATGGCCAATATTGGCATTATCGTAGGAAAATTTTCCATAAATGGAAATCACGTTTTTGATTGGTTAAGACGGATTTGCAACAACCCTAATCGAAATATTTCCTTGAAAATTGGTGAAAATGGTCTCAGATAGATGCTACAAGGTCATTTTCAATAGATTTTGAATTACTTGAAAATTAAGGCCGTGACATGGAAAATAGAAAATACGTACTTTGCGCGTCGAACGACACTTCACCATTTGACGGATATGTTTGAAATCCGGTGAGTAGGTGCCTGAAATTATTGTCCAGTGTATGGCAAAATATGTTTTAGAAAAAGTTAAAATTTTGGTCCAAAAAAAATAAATAACGTAAAAAAAAAATCAAAATTTTTGATACCGCTGGCGTAAAAATTGCGAGAAAGTCAAGTGCGACCATTGTCGGGCCCTTTATTTTCTTCTGAAATATAATAGGTATAAAAGGACCTATATTTTTTTAACGGGAGAGTATCTATTTACTTGTTCACACACCCCTGAACCCGAAAGCTCCCTCGTACCTATGGCTTATATCCCTTTGAGATGGAGTCAGCATGCCAAAGTGTAATGAGCTAGGTACAGGGGTAGCATTTCTCTGAGATATCAATAATTCCGGAAGGGATGAAGCTGGTGAGTAGGGAGCAGTTAGCTTCCTAATCCTAATAGTTAATCCTCGGTTAAGCCTGATCCCTGTCTTGTACCTCTGTGCCTTGGATCTCTCTCCTGCCTCTGTCTCTCAGTAAGCACTACCTGTAACTGTTCACCAAGGCTGGATTTAGTTATTTTGGAATTTTCCACCCAAAAGCGTTTACCTGTAAGTTTAACATGGTTGCCATGCGTTGATAGGGAAATAAAATTCCACTTGGAATTTATAGGGCCAATGTGGCACCCAACCTAAACCCAGCCTCACTGTCAATTGAAACATAGGTAGATAAACTTGGCGAAGATAATAAAGAATCTTTGCCTCATATCCCTGTTTTCTTCAGACGCCTTATCGTGTGGTTCAGTAAGCCACAAAATATTTCTGCAACTTTCCAGCGAGTTCCTTGCAATTTCCATGAGGTATTCTTCATCAAAGGTCTAGAACGCTTTCTAGGACACTGTAAAAAAGTTGCAGCAAGTTTTTGGTATTGTACCTATATCTGGAAGAACTAAAAACATCCCCCTACAAGGTTGGGTTTCACCAATTCTCTAATGTATACTATAGTGTCTCCTGTCTCTTATAGAACAGATTTAACGAACAGATTAATTTTATCGTTATGTTTATCTTATAACAATCGCTATACCTGACGGTGCATTTTTTGCCGCCCATAAGATTAACATTGCGAGCGGCGATTCATTTTCAAGGTTTACCTTGGTTGGAAAGACACAAAATTTTGCCTGTACCTAGCCCTAACAATGTTCTAGGGAGTGTTCGAAGCAGATTTCCCATTTTTTTACTGGTTTTCGAGATACAGCACTTTTCTTGAGGTATGCGATGCTAGCATTTGCGAAACAGTTGCAATAAAAGAAACCAGTGAGAAATTGGGAAATCTGCTTCGAACACTCCCTATAACATTGTAAGGGCTAGGTACAGGAAAAATTTTGTCTTTCCAACCAAGGGTAAACCTTGAAAATGAATCGCCACTCGCAATGTTAATCTTATGGGCGGCAAAAGATGCATCGTCAGGTATAGCGTCCTCTTAAAGAAAGTGTGAAATCCACCTTCGGAGGGGAAAAATAGCAGTTACTCAATACTTATCACATAAATCCCCCCTCCCTGACATTCTAACAGAGCAGTAGGCGTGGCAGAGAAGAAGGGGTGTCAACGCAACAACAACAAACCACTCAGTCACCTTGACAATGGCCTCCGCTTCAATCAAAATTTATTGTGCCAACTTTGGAATGTTCGTGACATTTCGTACTTGACTATCAAGAGACAGGGAAAGGGATTCTTGGAAGGAAATAAAGGTTAAGTTCGGGGTTGTATTTGGAAAATAAAAGGTCGGGGGGGGGGGGGGGGGGGGGAAGAAAAGGCACAACACAATGGTTTTTGGGGGGTTCTTTCGAGAAAATATCACCCACGACAGTTCTGCGGGCCTAAAGAGATGGGGTTTTCGGCCGTTTTCCACTTTTACGGGGGAAATTCGATTCTTAAAGGGTGGGGGATGTTTATGAGGGGTAGCGGGGTAGGGTTAATAATATAACCAAAATGTGGGGTGATATTCTGAAGTTATGGGACATGTAAGCGAGATTCAGCTACTCAGCAAGTCGTCGCCCCATGCAGCAAAATTACTGCCGAAGGGTCACCTTATAAAATTGTCTGTTTACATTTTTTTCGACAATTTTTTGAGGTAACTGTTGGAGATTTATGTGTTCTGAAATATCTTTTTAGCATCATGTAGAATTGTGGATTAATAAATCTGGCAGAGAGAATAGAATCGAAGGTGAAATATAGCTGAAGATAATCTCTAACGTTTAACTGCGGTTAAGGTACCTGTATTGTTGAGGTGTTATTTTTTATATCGTGGAAAGGAGCCTTAACAGTCAATGCAGGATCCGTATGAAACCTGTAAAAGTGCTTAGAAATTCAGTAAGAAAATCTACATTACTGGGTTCGAATACCGGCTCCATGAACTTTTCGTTTAAAGTCGTTATTTCGGGTCCTAAACCTCAAAAAAAAGAACCTGAATAACCCGGAAAGAAGCCCAAAAATCTTGTAAGCAAACGTAGTAACCTTGAAAAAAGTCAAAAAGGCAGTGGGAGGACTGTAGTAACCTTGACAGAGGCTGCTGAGCAGCTGAACAGCAGCAGCTTGCGTGCAGTTTGTCTCTGTCGGGCGCGGCCCTAACCACTGCTGACTCCCCCAATCCCCGCTCAACCCAAAAACATCGCTGGGATTTTTCTTTGAGCTAAAAACCCAAGAAAAATTAATTAATAGCAGTTTGCAACGCTGTTCACTTCGAGAATATTGAACGTTTATTTGGGTTCCCCACAACAATTTGGGGCTGTTGGAATTTTTGGAATTCCTTCAGCCGCTACAACACAAATAATGACGTTGCCGTTGGAATGTTTAAGCGATTTTACCCTGGTCTAGTGGCAAAACACGAAACTGGCATCACTGAGGTCCTGGGTTCGAACCCCGGTGTCAGAAATTTTATGTTGGTAGCATGGATGACACACCAAATATTCATTTGGCTTCGGCCAACTATCAGTTTGCTTACTTATTAAAGGCCACCATACATTCGCTATTTTTTTACGTTCCAATTTCAAGCTTGGTGAGAAAACTATTGGATATTTAAATATTCTGAAATATAATATGTCTTTTTAACGTCATTACTCATGAGGCTATGTTGTGATTTTACGATCGAGTGATTTTTGTCACAAAAAAAAAAAAAAAAAATTGTCCAAAATTAACCGATCGTGTAATCACAACATAGCCTCATGAGTAATGACGTTAAAAAGACATATTATATTTCAGAACATTAAAATATCCAAAAGTTTTCTCACTAAGTTTGAAATCGGAACGTAAAAAAATAGCAAATGTATAATATTCAGCCTTAACATCTGCGTGCCAATTTTTAACAAATATTTTAATGGCAGAAATCGCTTGATTGTAAAATAAAAAATTATCCAAATTGTTTGTTGTTAATTGTCCCGTTAATAAGACATTTCAGAACATTGAAATCTCCAACAGTCCAAAAGTTTTGGAAAAAGCATAAGCTAAAAGAAAGTAGATCTCATAGCTCATTCGGAAACTTGGAAAATCTCCCACCTCCTTTTCTCCAAAAAAAGCAATCTAACATAATGTTTTACATATTTGCAGAAAGGGGCTAATTTGGGATTCTGAGCTGAGAGGAATATGTAGGAGTTTTCCGTCTGCTAGCACGGTAGTAAGCTCATTTTCCTCGAGTGCAAGATGGATGTTGGTAATATCTCTCTTCACATTCCCATCTTAAATAACTTATGCGCAATGCTCTTACTGTGCCAAGCAGCTCTGGAATTTATATGTGGATGGGTATCCGAGTTCTTTATTCTCCTTCCTCCATGCCAGGTGTTCACAACGGAGCACATTACCTTCTTATAGAGCCTGGATGTTTTATTTGCTGTAGTGCTGCTTCCTTTTTGAACTTTCGCTATACAGTAGAACACTCTTTATAACGAATACCTCTCTATAACAAACGAACGATGTATGGTCTCTCGATCCCGGTCGTGTACTGACGGGGTGAGGAGCCGTTATGTGGCAGTGCTGCCAGCTGAGCACAATGGATAATTTTCGAAATGGTCTAGTTTCTGGGCTTGTCCCCCCCAACTTAAGGGGCTTAGAAGACGGATCTCCAGTCTAGAGAAACAGAGAAACATCGCAGGAATTAGAAGAGCTCATAACAGTTTCTGGAAAGCTCCTTGGAAAACCTAGCTCTCTTTTTTAATTAACGTAAAAGAAGCTCTTATTTCTTCTCTATGCAAATGCATTATCTCACTGCTCCCATTTGAGTTGAGTTATGTTGTCATTACTGTAGCCCGGGTGGTTGTTTCTAAAAAAAAAAATGTAAAAAAACTACCTACTACTTAATTCTTCAGTTTAACTTTCATTTTTCACCAGTTCCTCGCCGTGGAGATAAAGTTACTTAATTTATGTTCCTGATAAAGTAGCCGATAACTTTATCTAGCCGTTAAAAGTCAACTAGCTAACGTTACAATAAGGGAACTATTGGCAGGATGGTGAGAGGACCGACTTTTCTTTTCAGGAGGATAACACTATAGTGAACTTTAGGGAGCATTATAGTAGACTTTAGGAACCGCTGAAATCCAACATATTTGAGACCTTCTACTGCTGTCATGTTGGTGATTGGATTTTGAACAGTCTTTTTAAAATGTCAGTGATTTCTATTTGATTTCCACCGGGAAAGCGTTTTCCCTGGGCACCTAACCAAGCGGCGCCTTAACCAACTTTAATTACCAAAGCAGAGGAAAGCGAGGACAAACTTAGTTTTAGTCAGCGAGTGTCCAGCAGGAAACGGAACAGCTGAACTTCAGGGGCTTCCGGCAGGACGGGCGCAGGAAGCTGCTGGCTCAGCAACCAGAAAAAGTTTTTTGTGTGAGTAGCCCATATGTTGGAGTGTGCTTACTGCCCTGGGGGCAACATGGAAACACTTTCAGGGCAGATGGTCCCAACTTGCCCTGGTCTCCCCTAATATGGGATATTATAGGGGAGTTGGGGGCAGTTGGACTCACACCTTTTCCAATGTCGTTTATTTTCCACCGCGCGTTAAATGCAGGTATGGGTGACGATCGGCATTCACCTCTGTTGTATTCAGTTAGTGAAACGTGCATGAGGACCCATCTAAAACTGTAGGTCCCCACAGTGTACTAACACGATTGGTGGGGCGCTGGTGCTACCCTTGGTTCAGGACTTCTAAGCGGATTTGTAGAACCCTAAATTTGCTCCAAAGGTCTTCTCCCTTCGTAGATATATAGCGGGTTGAAAATTTTGACTTCCGGTTTCATAGTTGAGACAGTAGAGTAGCTGTGTCCTTGTCAGACTTTGGTATACATCGATATGTCTGGTTGGTGGTTCCTACAGTTAGCTTACAGTGAGACATAGGTAGCAGAAGATGCGGAGCTTAGCAGAAGTAGCCAAAGCTTACGTCACTTTCGGTATTTTCATCTCCTATACCATCCTAAAATCCGGCCACTTTGGAGTGTGATAACTTTTTATGTAGTGGTCAGAATCTAAAACTAAGTCAGCCGTAGACTACAGAATCAAATGATTTCCTGAGGTACTAATTTTTTTTTCATTATAAATATCATCACTCCCATGTCCTGTTAAGATTTCTATTACGAAGTTACCTGACTAAAATAAAAGACATTTTCACAATCAGCGTTACCTTTGGTTTTACAGTTGTGTCAATCGTAAAAGATATCATTGCTGTACCCTAATTAAATTTTTAATTTAAATTTTAACGGGCAGTTGCAGTATAATTGGAAAGTGTAATTGAAAGTGTAATTACGGATCTCTCATTTGAGCGAACTGTTTCCTTGCCTTCGAGTTACGACCCAAACGGATCATTTCTTCTCTTCTATCTTCTTTCATCACTAATTAAGTTACTTCGTTAAAGAATTTGTCGAACCTCAGTCGCTTCTTTTTCAAACTTGAAATTCACCTCTCTTTTTTCAGTTGTTAATTTAATTTCGATTTTCAACGTACCTACTTTTTTGTTGGCGTTTTGCCGAAGGAGTTACTTTTCCGCTCGGCCACTAAGGCTGAATTTCACCACTTTCCGATAGTGTCTTTTAACGAGAGGATTTAACGAACGGATTTAAGTTATCGTATGTTTAGCTTACGACAAATACCTTGCGCTTGCACTTGTTTCTCTGCGATCGCACTTGCCGTAAGCTAAACCACAGAGGGCTAAACATACGATAACGTAAATCCGTTCGTTAAATCCTCTCGTTATAGACACTATCGGAAAGTGCTGAAATTCAGCCTAAGAGGCATATTAGGGTGGTAGCAAGATAGGAAACACTCACTAAATGATATTTTTTTAAAAATTCCGAAATAAAAAATGTATTTTTAACTTTAAAAACTAGATTAATATTTTGTGATTTTACAGTCAAGAATTTGTGATCATAACAACCCTCTGTGTGCATTTCACAGTTCGTAAATTCTACTATAGTGTCCCCTAAAAGTTCACTATAGCGTGATCCTCCAGAAAAAAATTAGTGCCATTAACCCTCCTGTCGATAGGTAGCGTCATTAGTCATTATCATAACATTAGCTTTAACGGCAAGATAAAATAGCTTCATCTGCACGGTAAGAGACTGGTGAAAGTTACCCTTGGTTAGTTAGTTAATTTAACTTAAAAGCTAATTGCATGTTAAGCACTATCCCCTGGTTGCGGTAACTGGCACTTAAAGAATCGTTGCAACCTACGGGCAAAAGGAAACAATGGTGTACCTAGTTTTTATTATTACTTGTCTTAAGTATTTTCCCAGGAGAGGGAGAACAAGAAAATATGATTCATTACTTTTATTTTTAATCCCAATTAAACAAACATTGTTTTATTTTAAAGTTAGCTCATTTTTATAAGTACTTTAGTAATAAACAGTCACCTTGGGAACGTTTGAAAAATTTACTTTTAGCTCCGTCAGTTTTTCTCCCTCAGCAAATTATTGCTGTTGTTATTTTTAATAAACCTTGAAAAGAGGGGAAGTTAGAAGGGATGATGGAATTTCATTACATGCCCCGAATACGTAAGGGTGGAAGGTAGGGGGTGGCAGGGGGAAAAATTCTTTGGTGATGCCAATCATCCTTGTACCTTCTACCCTTTGCTATTGTGCGGTTTTGGGTGAAGGATAACTTCGAAGAACTGAAACTCTGAGGGAGTTCCAGCTCTCGTGGCCTCTGAGCAGGGGTAATTTCGTCGGAATCACGCCCGAGAGTCGAGTTTTCCTTCAGGAAGGCCAGGTATACCTATCAGGGACGGGTAGGTCCAGGGCAGGGCAAGATCACGTGGAAAAACCTGGATGAATATTTTCAAAAAAATCGTGTAGGGACGAGAGGTTAACCACTCGTTGGGAATCTCGTTGGGAATCAATGTAAATTTTTATGAAATCTCAGGGAATCTTGGAATTTTTTGGAGTGGTTACCCCTTTGGGGTTCATCTTTCTATGAATATCGTTGGGAATCTTTGGAGATCTTTATGGAATCTCAGTGGAATCTCAAGGAATCTCTGGAGTCGTTACCCCCTCGTGTATAGGCATTTCTTCAAAAAATCACTACCAAGGAACCAGGGAAGGTCTGTGATTTTTTATATCATCGAGACAGAAAACTGACATCCCTCCCCGTACGTCTGGGGATGTCGACTCGCCAGAACGGGTGTCTAGGTCACCATTAGCTTCCGTCAGTAGGACGTCAGCACCCCAAATAAACCACAAATCGTTACTGAAAGTATTGGGATGTCTTCAAAAAATCACTGCTAAAGAACCAGGGGAGCTAAAGTCCTGTGATATTTTTATATCATTGGGACAGAAAACTGTTATCCCTCCCCATGCGTCCGGGGATGTCAACTTGCCAGAACGGGCGTCTAGGTCAGCATAAGTTTCCGTCAGTAACCCCAAATCAAATAAAAAAAATCCCTTTCGGCAGCCCCGAAAGGCGTAGGTAGATTTCGAAGATTACTTCCATCAACTAAAAGCAGTCTAAAATCATTTAGAAAGACGGATAAGAAGATTTTCAGTTGATCCAATTGCATTATCTACAATAACAAACGGAGGAATTGAGTTTTGAAATTTCACCCCCCCCCCCCCTTAACAAGAAAATGAAAGTGATTTTACAAAAAACTTTTTCAGACAAAAGTTGTAGATATTATTAATAGAAACTCATAGCAAAAAGAATAAACTCAATATCTCACCAAATAAGTGAGTTATAACGTTTTGAAAATTCAACCCCCCACCCCCTGCCTAAACGGTGCGTCGGACGAAAAACTTTTTCAGACAAAAGTTGTAGGTAATATTGAGGCAAATGCATTACAAAACAAAAGAACTCGATAACACCCCTAGGGCACAAGTTATGAATTTTTTTGTGCGCAAAACCCTCTTTTTCCACCCTTATTCAACCATTAAGGGTGGGATCAAAAAATGTTACAAAGAAAAGTTGTAGGTAGTACTGTTAGACGACCCTCAGAGAAAACTACGTTTCATTAGTTGCAATATTAAGGGAGTTCGAAAAAGTCCCCCCATTTCCCCCCCCCCCCCCACCCCCCCCTTGGTCCGATTTCCCCCATTAACGAACTCGACCGAGATTTTAGTCCCTTATATTTTATGAAATAGTCAAAACCAATTATTTTTCAAAAATACGGCTGCTAGCGTGTTCACAAGGAAGTGAAAATGATATATATATAGATATATATATAGATAGATATTTATATATATTATATATATAAACTTTTGATCTGATGGTGGTTTTGGGATCCGGGGGTCATAAAAAGAAGAACTGTGAAGAAATTTTTCAAAAGTGAGACTACTGGTACGACTACAATAGGTAGATTTTTCTTCGAAATCTACCTAAAAATTAGGACCAAGAAAGTAGTAAACCGACCAAAACCGCACATGATAGGGAGGGGACTTAAAATTACCCACATAAAATGAAAAGCCGCAATGTTGTCAAGTGATTCTCAAATAATACTGCTGAAAAGACTGGGACTGTAAGTAGCTGGGTTCATATAATGGCTAACAGCTCCCAAGAGGGCCATCTTGAATCATAACCCTTTCAGCATTAATTGCTTACTATGTCACCCCTGAGGATATTTATTTAACTTTAAAATAATCTCTCTACCTTATGCGTTACCCTAGGAAAACTCTATTTTCTTACGTTTCTCTAGAACCGTTATTTTTACGGAGTATAGGGAATATTAATGAAGTTCATTTGAATTTTGAAGGTGAAATTAAACACGTTTTTGAGCACCTTATCTACGGGTAGAAATCATCTAACTGCCGACTTCCTCTTCTTGTTTATTTCTCTACCCAAAATATTTAACTAGGAATTGCTTATGTAAATTTAACTGATAGTTTTTGATGAACTTTAACCCCTTGCCTGCCTCTTTAGTACTCCCCGATATTTGAAATTCATGTAATATCGCTTCGTAGAGTTCATCGCATGCACTGTTTATGGGAGACCGCACCATCGCAATAAAATAAAAGTTTGGTCGGAGATTTACCCCCAAAATTACCCCCCAACTCCTCCCGTAACGTGTTTTTGAGTTAAAATACTTGGAGTTGCATTTAACTGCGATAGAAAAACAACAGAAGGGAGGACATCTTATTTCTTCTGAGGGGGGGGGGGGGGGGGTGGCTATACCTTCCCCCTCTTCAACTTATGTAAGTAAAAAATATTTCTTAGGCCGAAATTCGAACCCAGACCTGTCAGAACACAAGTCGAACTCCTAGGCCACTTGGCCACCATAAGAGGTCTCAAGCCTCAAACTAATAAGGGTGGTATATTTTTAAAAGAATTTTGTAAAAAGGGGTATCTTAAAGCAAGGGGTAAGGTAGGGAAGGCGGTAAGCATACTTTTTCCAAGTCCCTGAGGGCAATATAATCACCCAAACCATCTGAAAAACTTTTCGAATACTTTTAACGAGAATTATAATTTTGTGATTTAACGTCAACATAAAAATCCAGGCCCCTAACGAAGTATTTGCCCAAAAGTTCAAAAAATAAAAAGTAAAAATTTTTGCATCTGCCTTTCCGGAATAACACTCGGCATCATCCCCAGGTTTTTTGAATTCTCCTAAATGTAAGCTAACAAACATTTGCATAGAAATGCTCATTTCCTTCAGAATGATAAAGAAAAATATGTTGATTCGAAAAAGAACATAAAAACGACAACGGGGAACGTGACCTTTCTTGAATTTAGCCTCTTAGAGCCTTTTCTCAGTGAATTTTCAGGAGCTTGAGCTGAAAAAAATAAAAATGAGGCGATAATTTCAGTGACTGAAAGGCCTCTCCATTGGAGATTGCATATAAAGATAGAAAAATCCTTTTTACCATTCACCGAGGTTGATTCGAACAAAGGACGCATACGCATACTTCGCTTTCAACAAACTTTTTCTTTCTCACCCATTTTAAGGAATTCGTGATACTTTTAGAAATGAGATTTTTACGTTTTTGAAATCTGGTTGGTGGGGGGGGGGGGGGGGGGTGCAAGGATATCAAGGATATACGTATTTTATGCTTCATATGGGTCCCCGCAAGTGATGCCAGTCTTTCGATTTCTTTCGACTTGACTTTCTCCCCCCCTTAACAATTTTTTTGATGGTTACTTATACAGTAACTGATGGGACCGACAATGGTCGCTTTTGGCTTTCTCGCATTCAGAAGGTACTTACACCTAACTTTACTAAAGTTGATCAAACTTGCTGATAAAATTTGTTTTGCATTTTTATTTTTTGACTCATTTCTTAGGGTTTTTTAAGATTCCAGCCATTTAATAATATTAACTTGCATTCTGTTATAGCCATTTTGTAGAAAAATAGTTGCTCTACGTAGCCCAGAAGTGTCAGCGATAAGGTTCAAATCGTTACTGGTCAGGAATTTTTTTTGTGTCACACTTGGGTCAGTAATTTCCGACGCATACCTTCAGTTATTTCGAGATTTTGGGCGAACAATTTCATTATTAAAAATTCCAATATACATATATGCATTTTGTAGGTAAATGACTGTTCTACGAAAATAGCGTTATTGAGAGAGTTCAAATCCTGACGTGACAGGAATTTTTACTTTCTCGCTAGCCATATATGGCGAGAAAGTATTGTTTTCGTGCAAAATTTCGAAATTGAGATTTTGGGTTTCCCATGATCCTGGGGGTCCCCTGAGTCCAAAAAAGTGGTTTCTGGAAAAAGTCTGTCCGTCCGTCAGTCCGTCAGTCCGTCAGTCCGTCAGTCCGTCCGTCAGTCCGTCCGTCAGTCCGTGCAGTGCTCTAGCGCCTATACCGTTCATCCGATTTTGATGAAATTTGGTATGGACCTGTCTAAAATTACTGCCGAGGGGCATTTTCAAGGATTTTTTGATTGGTCAAAAATTGCGGCCGCTATTGTCAAAAAACCGCCAAAATAATTCAAAAATCGTGTTTTTGGTTAGTCGGACAAGCGCCGACGGTACACTTTTCAATCTTTAACACTGAAAATTGGTAAGTGTGTTAACAAATAGATGCTTCGAGGTCATTTGCAACTAAATTTGAATTGGTTGAAAATTACGGCCGTTCTGGACCAAAGTTCGATCGTTTCGGCGCCAATCACATTTATTGACCGATTGTCATGAAATTTGGTAAATTTGTGTAGAACCATGTAACTTAAACATCTGTTGAACAAAATTTTGTTATCTTCAAAATTACGGCCGTTGTAGTCAAAAAAGTGTCGAAAATGAGTTGAGAATGAGAAACCACGTTTTTGAATGGTCGGAACGCATTTGGGACTACAGTAATAAAATGACAGACGTGAGATTTGGTATGAGTGATCTCAGATAGATGCTCGTGGGTCATTTTCAACTAATTTTGGATTGAGTGAAAATTACGCCCGCAAAAAAATTTCAAAAAATCTAAAAAAAATAAATAAATAAAAAATCATACAGGGCGAGAAAGTTAAGTGCGACTGTTGTCGGACCCTTTATTTTCATCACAACTTTGTGTAACCACCTACTCCCCGGTTATATTTCAAGTTAACAGTAGTTACCAAGAGTCGTTTATAATAATTCAGTCTCGAAAATTCACAGTTATTAATGGTAGTCAATTAGAAATCCAGAGTGCGATTTATTAATCAGATTAAGCAGGGAAATATGGCAGGGAATATTTTGTAATTAGACTTGATGAAGCTTAATGATGTGTGCTAGAGAGGGTTACTTTCGAGTCAACGCTGAAATATATCTTTCGAGCCAAACTTGTCTCCCCATAGGTTAGGTTAGGGTTCTTTAATTCTCACTATTTGATTGTTTATGATTGGTTGATGCTGCTTTGGTTTCTATAACTGGTGCGACCTTCCCCGACCGAAGTGATACAGAAATCATAACATAATAACATAAGCACAGGGTGTGCACATTAAAAAAAAAAGGGTTCTAACCAGAGCCAACCCAGTTTTTCGGCATCTCAAGGTTTGGAACTCACCTAAAACTGTAGGTCCCTGTAGGTACTTTCACAGTGGCTATACGGAGCTGGGATATCACAGCACTGAAGAGCAACGTTTACATCAAATTTGAATTTATAAAAAAGAATGAAGAAGTCAGCAAAAAGGTCAGTTTGGGTAAAACAGGAGGGGGTAACGGGGGGGGGGGGCTAAAATGATCCTAACCCCACTGTCTTCAAATGGACTCTGATCTCCATCCATCAAAAATGCATTTACCAAAGCAATAAAACCTCCTATAGGAGAAAGCAGGGTTGTTAGGGTTTGGATATAAATCCCAGTTTCGATCGTTCCTTGGGAGGAGAAGCGGAGGGGAAAAGGAAGGGGGAGAAGAATTGTTTTTAGAATCAACTTGATTTTTTTTTTGGTAGCTTCCTTCACGCACATTAAATGATTGGAAGTAGGTACGAATCTACTATTGAACACTAAAATAATTTTACAACCGGCTGGGGGAATACTCAACTGCCGGACGAGATGCTGACCCAATTACTGGCCCTGCTAGGGCTATGGTGCCCAACACCTGATTCATCATCAGGTACCGGTTCCAAAACAATAATAAAAGTAGACGAATTCAGCTTGGAAGGAAAACCTTTTTCAGCAGGAAAGGTGCAATTTGACCTGGAGCAGGCTGAGTACTTTAGAAAATTTCCCACTCTGCAGAAAAGGTCGCGCTGCATTCCAGGCCCAAGTTTTGGATTTCGTTCTCTTCACCCCTCAACCCTCCAAACTCCAAACCTTCTATTGCTGATGCTAGTCTCCGCCTGATCCGCTTCCACTCAATTCTAAGCCTTTTTCGGACATTTCTAAGAAAACTGTTGGATATTAAAATGTTCTGAAATATAATATGCTACAACCAAAATTAACAGGCTCTGTGCTGATTTTACGGTCGGTTGACTTCGGACAATATTTTCGTTGACAAAAATCACAACATAGCCTCTTAATTTTGGCCGTAAAAAGACAATATTATATTTCAGAACATATCCAATAGTTTCCTCATAAAAGGTGCAGAAAAATCGTAAACAAACACGATTGTGAGGTGGCCTTTAGTAATGCTCATACGATTTAATTGGTTGACTTCGATTTTTTTTTTTTTTTTTTTTTTTTTTTTTGAAAAAATCACTTGATCGTAAAATCACAACATAGCCTCTTAATTTGGCCGTTAAAAAGACATATTATATTTCAGAACATATACAATAGTTTCCCTAGCCTTTAATAATACTCATACGTCAGCTTTGTTAAATGGATGTTGGAGGAATAAATACGTAGACAGGTGCGTGTGGTAGTTTCATGCCGAATAGCAGTAAATTATACAGACAGCACATTTATCTTCACCTAGAGATATCTGTGACCTAGTCTATCTATCTAACCCATAGTATTGCCTAAAACGATTATTGTGCATGGAAATATCATGTTTTATCATTATTGGAAATTTTTTATTTTTAATATGTTCTGGAATCTAATAGGTTTGTCTTTTTGACGTCATTCTGTCACTCTACGATTGAGTGATTTTCGTCCAGGATAGCCAACATACCTAACGAACTAATTTCTGATGTTAAAAGACATTATTATATTTCAGAACTTTCAACAAACTTCGTCGGTATGTAGGTACGTACATCCAAATTTTTTATAGGTATATGTAATTACAGAAAAGCAGAAAAATAAAAATAAGTTTTTTCTTGCTCTATCAAAAGATTTCTGGTTATACCTATATCATCAATTATTTCGGGATTCTTCACATTTTACTGCCAAATTCCTTTCTCAATTTGAAAGTGCTGTTCTCTGTTTAAGAATACGCGATATTTCATCTTGCTTCTCTCAATAAATTACTTAAGAGAACACAAAGCTGTAAATTGTTGACTTAATAACTTATTCATCGCTTCAGAATAAATTAAATTGAGAATCTCTTTCATCTTCAGTTTATTTAATAACCTTTTGTTTCATATTGTTATATGCTTAGCTTAGGTATTTATACCCAGAAGGAACAAATCAGCTTTTTGGATTTTAAGGGCGTCTACACGGACGTGTTTGTTTACGTTTACATTATTTAAATATTCTAAAATATAATGCGTCTTTTTAACTGCCGAAATTAACAGGCTATGTTGTGATTTTACGATCGAGTGATTTTTGTCAACGAAATATTTTTCCAAAAATCATCTTATATTTCAGAACGTGTAAATATCCAATAGTTTCCTAATCGTGCTCTGCCAATTACTAGCTCCCTAGCCATGGTGTTAGTAGACGATGGAGAACTACAGTTTTAGGTGGGTTCCGAACCACCACAGCCTCGATATACATTCCACATGACTTGCTGTACATACCAGAATGCCGATCAAAAAATTTGTGATATGTTCGGGATCAAACCGGTATGCTGCTCTAAAAAATTCTCCGCTTTTTGGAGTAAAACAAGGTGTGTTTTGTAAGGCCTAGCTGACGAGTAAATCAGCACTTGAAGTTCCTGGAGTGACAGTGATGAATTTATGCGGTGCGTCTTCCCCGACCATCACCGAACGTGATAAAACAACTACCGGTTATAAGCTAAACATCAGTGGAACTTCTTGTGACAACTATCACGGAGTTTACACCCGGTTGGATGCTCGGGGTTGCCTGGACCCCACACCAGCTTCCATTAATTTGACGTGCCCATTGATAAGACCAAGAGGGGGGATCACCTAACTACCGTGGAAGTGTTTACAGGCTGTATTTCTTATGTTTAACTTACGGTGGCGGAGGTTGTGTTAGGGAACACGGGGGATGACTTCAACAGCTGCGACTAGTTGTGATTAACAGAGGGGCGGCACGCGTCTTGCCGCTGTCGGAGTCAAAGGTTTCGTTCTTTGACGGGCGACATAGGCCGCCCCTCAAGCCCCACACTCAATAGGCGAGTGGTCTAGGTGGATGATGATAGAGCCGGGTCACGCCGGTTCGATCCCGGACGTTACCAAAATTTTTCGGACCGGCGTTCACGCCTGATATGTCCGACATGTCAAGTGAAACGTATATCGAGGCTGTGGTGGCTCGGAGACGACCTAAAACTGTAGGTCCCCGTCGTGTACTAACACGATGTGTGGGTAGCTGGTATTTGATAGTGCATGCTACCAGCTGAGCACGGTGGATAATTCTTGAGAAGCTTCTGTTGTTTGTTGCCTAACTATAGGGTGTCTGTTTACATTTTTTCGAGGGGTTAACCACTCGTTGGGAATCATTGGAAATCTTTATGAAATCTCAGGGAATCTTGGAATTTTTTGGAGTAGTTACCCCTTCGGGGTTCATCTTTCTATGAATATCGTTGGGAATCTTTGGAAATCATTACGGAATCTCAGTGTAATCTCAAGGAATCTCTGGAGTGGTTACCCCCTCGCATTTTTTTTCTGCACATTTTATGAAGAAACTATTGGATATTTAAATGTTTTGAAGTATAATATATCCGACCAAAAACACTCCGTGTAAAAAACGCAGCCAAGTTTATAACCCTCCAAAAATTAGCCTAACTCAACAGCCCTTAAAAGGGTTTGATATAAAAAATGTTGGCCAAGTTCTCCACATTCCCGCTATCACTCAGCCCCCAAAATTAGTGATATCACTTATTACAGGGCCAAGTCCTTGGCGCAAATCACGTAAGCGTCACAGCCGGTCATAGACACAGACTAAGGTTGGATGGGGGCTGCGGTCCGGGGGTATTGGAAAGCAGGTATATGACAAACTATGTCGCCAACATCCTTGTGATTCGCGCCAAAGACTTGGCCCTGTAATAAGTGATATCACTAATTTTGGGGGCTGAGTGATAGCGGGAATGTGGAGAACTTGGCCAACATTTTTTATATCAAACCCTTTTAAGGGCTGTTGAGTTAGGCTAATTTTTGGAGGGTTATAAACTTGGCTGCGTTTTTTACACGGAGTGTTTTTGGTCGGATATCATATAATTTTTGTGAGGTGGTTCAATAGTTTCTACCAGTAGGTAAAACATCAATTGGCTGATGGACTCAAGTTTTCTTGCCATACCTGGAAAGTACCTACCAGTACCTGAAAACCAGTTCCCTGTCAACCATACACAAATTACCAATCTCATACCTGAAATACCTGAAAAGTACCTACTCGTACCTGAAAATGAGTTCCCTGTCGAATCTCCACAAATTACCTTCCCATACCTGAAATGTACCTAATCGTACCTGAAAACAAGTTGACTGTCGAATGGAGTCAAAATACCTTGCCATACCTGGAAAGTACCTACCAGTACCTGAAAACCAGTTCCCTGTCAACCATACACAAATTACCAATCTCATACCTGAAATACCTGAAAAGTACCTACTCGTACCTGAAAATGAGTTCCCTGTCAAATCTACACAAATTATTATCCCGTACCTGAAATGTACCTACTCGTACCTGAAAGTAAGTTGCCTGGCGAATCTACACAAATTACCTGGAAGGACAAGAAGCAGGAGGCAGTATTTGTTTTGTAAATATCTGCCATAAGTTAGTATGGGAACTTTGAATCGAACCTGAACCTATAATACTGTAGGTACTTCGGGTTTGCGATTTTTCTGGGTGTTTTGGGGATGGTACCTACAAGTATGCCGAGTTTCAGCTCTATCGTACCGCTGGAACATGCTTATAATTTGTATAGGTGAGTGAGTGAGTCAGTCAGTCAGTCAGTCAGTGAGTGACCCTCAAAAACAGCTAAGTTTGGGATGTCACTGCTCAGGTACGGTTGGACGTAGAAATTTGAAATTTGATTTTGGAGGTCCCGTGGGACCCTACTACAGGAGAAGGGTACCCACTATTCGAGCCACGCCCCCTTGCCTCCTGTAGAGAGGCACGAAAAGTGCACAACTCTGGTTCCTGTATAACATGCTGGCAGTGCTCGAGGCTTTGTCGCGCTTTCTTTTTCTTTAAAACTTGGCTGCATGCACTGCCGTGCATGTTGATATCATTTTAACGTCAGAAAGTAAGCCAAAAATCACTAGATCGTAAAACCACAACACAGTCTGTTAATAAAAAGACGTACTACATTTCAGAACATTCAAATGTAAAAAAAACGTAAACAAACTCCATTGCATAGACGCCCTCAACACTGAATTTCACACCAGAATTGGTTGAAGACCTCCCAGAGTTATCATCAATAACCCGCATACCATTCTCCGACAGCCATCCAACAGAATAAGAGCTGTCAGGGCAACAAGCCCCCGACTGGCGCATGCATACTTCGCCAGATCAACAAAATAAGAGCTGTCAGTGTATAACAAGTCCCCGACTGGCATACTTTGTCAGAACAACAGACCAGGTTATGACTTTCATGTCACCAGGCCAGGCGAGTCAAGTGCCTCTAAATATACATCACTTCTACCCTACTGACTAATGCGTCTCTATCTCACTGCTTTTTTATATGTCTGCCTATTTGTCATGTCGGAACAAATTTGTCGATTTGATAAAGTGCTCTTTTAGACGAGTGGCTTCGGGTTAGTGTGACTTTCACCAGTGCACATAAAGTTATAATTAAGTTATCTACACGAACTTGCTAATAACTAACGTTATGGATAGTTATAATTTATACTTCACGTTGAAGTGAACTATATTTCTAAGCACTGGTGAAACCAGCCCTAAGTTTGGTAGTAAAGTGAAACGTTTTACTGTTGCTATTAGTTTATTTGATACAAAGTGATAGGAATAAATTAGGAGGACTTTTATTTTAACCTAGAGGTTTAAATTCACTTATGTAGAATGTTAAAGCTTTAAAGTACTTCGCACAAAATGCTTTTTGTTGACGTTACTTAACGGGGAAACTGTTGGACGTCTAAACGCTCTGAAGTATAGTACCTATGTATTTTTATTAGAACCTCATTTAAAGGGCGATTTCAAAAGTTGCTAAAGTCCGCTATTTTATTCAATATAAGAAATTTATCCCGAAAGTTAAACAGGTCTATTTCAGAACAAATAAATATCCAACAGTTTCCTTAAAAAAAATACTCTCCAACTTCGAACTGACCAAAAAAAAAAAGGCGAGTCTACATTACACCTAAATCCCACATTTCGAGTGTATCAATGTAGAATCCCATATAGTTATGGCAATCCAAGACAAACATTGGCAATTACATGCTGGATAGGTTCTGACTGGAAATTTGGCGTAATAGGAGCGCGTCGCAATAGCCTTCGTACTATAGCTGGCAATACTCGATGCCGAGAGGTTAACCACTCGTCGGGAATCTCGTTGGGAATCACTGGAAATCTTTATGAAATCTCAGGGAATCTTGGAATTTTTTGGAGTGGTTACCCCTTTCGGGTTCATCTTTCAATGAATATCGTTGGGAATCTCTGGAAATCTTTATGGAATCTCAGGGAATCTCAAGGAATCTCTGGAGTGGTTACCCCCTCGCTCGATCCGTTTTGGACGTTCATTCCTGCGTGTTGGCATTCCAGGACGGGGGTGGCTTTCAGGGTGGCTTCATCTAACGGGTATAAAGGGTTGTTCGGGGGTAGGGCAGGTAAGGGTGAGGAACGGCAGGTCCCATGAAGTTGACTTTTTCCCCACAGGCTCCATTATATTATTCCATAGGGCGTTGGCAGCTGAAAAAACAAATTAAAAATCCTTTATTTACAGCAAACAAAAGTGTGAAAAACTGAATACACTCAAAACGCTTTTGCTGGGGAGAAATGTTTTTGCTAACGCAATTTACATTGCTTTCCCATTCGTATGAAATTATTTTTCGTGAAAATTTTCTGGGCATGAAATTCCTACTGCTAAGGAAAAGGTGTTATTTTTATTTTTTTTATTTCTAGCCTGTAGAAATTCTGTTTCTTGGTTTTACTTAGGTTGGGTTTAGCTATTTTAGAATGTTTTTTACCCGAAGGGTTTACCTGTAAGTTAAGCGTGGCTGCCATGCGTAGCTAGGGAAATAAAATTCCAACTGGAATGCATAGAGCGTTGATAGCTTTGATAGGTAGGATAGATAGAGCTTGGCTTGCGCACTGCCACACCACGCTCCATATCAAACCCAATGCTATCGCCTAGGTGGACGGTGACCTTAAAATGTATCTTTACCAAAAACAATGTTGTTATTCCTAAGTTAGAATTTAACAACCAGATGGTGAGTTAACGGCAAATCCATACATGTTCTTGAACCCTTGTGGTCCCTATCATAGCTCACCTTTGGCGTGGCCCAGTTGGCTCGGATGGAAGCAATCGTGTGATAAGTATCGCATGTCAGTCATTTCCCCCTCCACGGTTGGAAATTCTGTATGTAGGAAGAAGGGTTGGCCAACTACTGCAAAGTCCCTCCGCACTCGAAACTGTCGACTGCTTACCTAGAAAGCAATTTTTATGATTTTTTGTTCTGAAATATAATTTGTCGAAAACAGAATAAAAATATCTGACCCCTGCTACCAGGGACCCTAGGACCAATTCCTGAGTTTTCGACGTTTTTTCCGGATCTAGGCCTAACCAGGGGTATCTGGCTTTCACCGGCTGAGGGAAAATTCGACTGTCGAGCGTGATTCTGACTAAATCACCCCTTTGTGTACAGCGATCATCTCACTATACCCTGACTGTTCTAGGGCCAGTGGATTTTTTTTTTTTTTTTTGAGATACAACACCTCTGAGCTGAGAAAAAGATCCCTCAAACTCAGAGTTGTAGAGAGATAAGGATACAAACAAACTTGGAAATAATTTCATTGGTTTTTGCGAGAAAAATTCCTCATCGAGAGGTGGAATCCCCTTGAAAAGTCATTCCTGGGTGGGATGATTTGATTATGATCCAATCTTCTTACTTTCCTTCCTTTCCTATTTCGGACTCGATAAACTTTACCGCAAAACTCGGAACGAATTTTCTACGCGCAGCTCCTCTCGTTCCGGAGAACAAATTCGATTAATTACGACTTCGGCCAAGGAGATATTGGTCATTATCCTTCGTTACCACCTCGGTCTCTATTTCCTCTCAAGAAGGAAACCAGAAAATGATTGAAAACCCTCCGGAAGCCAACAAGGGATCAAATACCACCATCACTATATTTTTTTCTGAGAGTTTTCTGATCTAGAACTAGGCTAATAATAATTGTTAGATGGATTTCACAAGTTCCTAAAGTCCACTATGTATTTCCCCCTAAAAGTTCACTATAGCGTTATCTTCTGAATAGATGCTGCTGGCTATCACCATCCCACCGATATCGCCCTTATCTTATACTGCTAGTGGACTTCATAAACAAACTTTATCTGCAAGTTAAGGAACTGATTAAAGTCACCTTTAAGCGTATCAATTGAAATTAAATAAAGGGTCCGACAATGGTCGCACTTGACTTTCTCGCAATTTTTACGCCAGCGGTATCGAAAATTTTGATTTTTTTTTACGTAATTTATTTTTTTTTGGACCAAAATTTTAACTTTTTCTAAAAAATATTTTGTCATACACTGGACAATAATTTTAGGCACCTACTCACCGGATTTCAAACATATCCGTTAAATGGTGAAGTGTCGTTCGACGCGCAAAGTGCGTGTTTTCTATTTTCCATGTCACGGCCTTAATTTTCAAGTAATTGAAAATCTATTGAACATGACCTTAAAGCATCTATTTGAGACCACTTTCACCAATTTTCAAGGAAATCTGTCGATTAGGGTTGTTGCAAATCCACCTTAACCAATCAAAAACGTGATTTCCATTTTTGGAAAATTTTCCTACGATAATGCCAATATTGGCCATAATTATTATGTTGGATAAAATTCGTTCGGTAAAACATCAAAATAGGTTAAAGTACACCTCCCTACCAATTTTTATTGAAATCGATCGAATAGTGCTACCGGAGTGACGACCAACGCGTTTGGGCCAAAACTGGGTCAAGTTATTGGCCCACCTCCAAATGATTGTAAATGACCTAAAAGCATCTATTCAAAAACACTTTCGCAAATTTTCAAGGTTCCAACTTGATATACGTAGCTTCCAGACCTTCTTAACTGTCAAAAAACACGATTTTTTGCCTTTTTTTGACCATAGCAGGCGCAATTTTTGAGTTATCAAAATTTGTCAAAAATCGGGTCCAGATATTTACATTAGGTACCTACATACCGAATTTGAGCAAAATCGGACGAACGGTGTGACGTCCAGTTGCGCGACAGAGTGACGTACGTACGTACGTACGTACGTCGGACGGACATTGTTTAAAAACCACTTTTTTGGACTCGGGGGACCTCCAGGATCATGGGAAACCCAAAATCTCAAAATCGAAATTTTGCACGAAGACATAACTTTCTCAGCCCATGTATTACATACGGGCGAGATAGTAAAAATGATTCGTCTATCGCGGAAGCTGAAAAGTTAACTCCTTGTCGAGCTGGATCCTTGTCGGATTGTTAAAAATTGGTTGAATTAATTATTTAAATTTTTTCTACTTACCACTTGCGTTTCTATGTCTTGCCATGCAGACATGACGTGCCGGAAGCGATCAGAAAGGTTCTGAAACTGATCAGACACGAGACAGGGACATTCATACGCCTTGTACAGACGTGCGCACAGCCAAGGCAGGCCCCTGAAACGGGGAATCACATCGCCTAGGTCTGAAAAACAAAAAAATTAGGTATATTTTTTGAAAATATAGGTATATCCGTATTTAGGGCGACTACGCAGTCGTGTTGGTTTACTGACATCCATGCTTTCCAGAAAAAAAAATGTTGGTGCTGGGGTTCGAACCCAGGACCTCAGTCATGGAGTCTGTGTTTTCCCATTAGAGTACGGTGACTTCTGAATATTTAAATTCGTTTTTTCCGGGTACCTGGCCCGTGGATGAAGACCGACGAGGAAAGTCTTGAGCTGTACAACCTGAATCTCCAGTTGCACTGGCAGTTTGGAGAAGCGGTCTCCACCTCTACTTGCACAAACCACAATCTTCAACAAATTTAGCCGTGGCAATTGAAGAAAAGTGGTATGCTGTGTACCCTTGGTGACCTCTATCTAAAAGAGAGTGATTTCGTCAGAATCACGCCCGAAAATTTCGACCAGGCTGGACTCGAACCTGGGTCCTCTTCCATTATAGCTCAGTGCTCTGCCACTGAGTGGAACAAGGTGATATGTGTGAAGAAGGTCGCCCACCTAGCCGCGCGGCTGGCTGGGGGTAGGGTAGGGAGAGATGGACGACCTCCATAAGACGTCCAAGTAAAACTGAAACTGGTTTGGCAAGTCTGACGTATCGAAATTATGCGATTCCCGAAGTGATAAGATGATTATTTCAGTGGTCTTTCCTGAGTCACTTTTGAGGAATCTTTCGGTGAAAGCCCTTGATCATTTGAAATAGATAAAACGATAATTATATTCACCGTTATAGCTTGCCCGTGTGGGTTATTTCGAAGAAGGAATGTACTAGTCGCAGGTTCGAATCAGCTAGGTACACGATCGCTTCACTTGAGAAGCTGAACATATCACAGAAAAAATTTGCCAGGATCGGGGTCGAACCTGTGTCCCTCTATCCACCTTGACCTCTTGTACAGGTACTCATGTACCAACTGACTAGGTACTTATGTACTTACTAACTTGCAAAACAACATTGACAATAGTTCTGGGAAGATTTTTCTGAAGTTTCTCGAGCGTCGTTATGAGATGTTCTCTGTGCTCCTCAAGAATATCTGCTGGATCATCTCGAAAACACATATGGAAGCAGAAGTCCATGGCCCCGATGAAAATCGTCACCATCTGGAAGTTAGACGTATAGAAAGTCTACTAAAAGTTCACTATCGAGTGTTGTCCTCCCAATAAGAAAATTTGGTGCCTTTCACCATCCGGCCGATAGCGTCAGTATCATAACGTTAGCTAGTTATGACTTATAACGGGAAGATAAAACTTTTGGCTATTTTGTCTGGAAGATAAGCGACTGGGTGCGAGAAAGTCAAGTGTGACCGTTGTCAGACCAACAGAAAATCTAAAAGAAAAATCTTCGTCCACCTGAGTTCGAACTCTTCAACTCCACTTGACCACAGTCTTCCTCTTGGTCTTACCTTCCAGTCTTTTTCAATGTCGATGAGTGGATGTTCCCGCATCCGAGAGATTAAGGTATCTGCCATGGCCGGTAGGTCACTGCTTCGCGCCCCTGGTTCGGCAGCGTTCAGCTGATTGTGCTGGCGATTTGCTGAGTACAGAGAGTCCCCAGTTGAATAGCCTATGAGCTTTGGATTGAACTCCTTCAGAATGTTTGGTAGAGTAAGGTACTGCCGCCACGTGTCTTGACCTCCTAAAAGTAAGGTTACTTATCAAGAACAAGAAATTTTGTCTTCTGTTCTCTGTTTCTTCTGTGAGCCCTCTTCTTCCTTTTGACATTCTTATGATAGTACCAACTTTAGCGCAGACCAGTCTAACTGTCTCTATTATCCTAAGAAGACAGACACTTTGTATGAGGAAGAAACAGTGTTCTTGTCTTCTTATATAACAGGCTAAGAAGAGGGTCCTAGAGTAATAGACAGGGGTCTGATAGGGTCACCTTACGAATAAAAGACGGTTAACTTTGTTAGATGAGCCAGTAACAACTGTTTGCTTATACACTCCTTCAGTCTTCTTAGGCTGTCAATTAAGAAGACAACACTGTTTCTTTATCATATATATCAGACACATTGATATTTTAAAATTTGACGTACCAATGGCCCACGAGACGCCTCTGTTAGCGATGACGACCTGGAAAACGTTCGTCGAGACAGCGCCGTTCGCAGCCACCAGACTGTCTCCGAGGGCTGCCACTACGTCAATGTCCCCCGGTCTGACTCTGTCTGCCCGTGTGGGTCGCGTACTCGAACGTGATCCGTTCGTTTGGCAAGGGAACGGGATATCATCCGGAATTTCTTCTTGAAGTTTCTGTTGAATGATATACAATAGGTCTGACTTCGATCACCAGTTCCTAAAGTCTTCTATAGTGTCCCCTAAAAGTTCACTATAGCGTTATCCTCCCGAAAAGAAAAGCTGGTGCCTTCCACCACCCTTCCGATAGCGCCCTTATCGTACCGTTAGCTAGTTGACTTTAAACGCAAGATAAAGTTTTCGGCTATGTACTTCTTTATCAGGAAATGGTGAAAGTGACCTTTACTAATGTACTACAAAAATTACAACCTAGGACGTGCCTTCGCAGTCGTACCAGCCTACCGACCTACAAAGGTATAGGTCCCTCCAAGTCCCAATTTAGGATCCAATAACAACTTTCTGCCATCTTCGTAGTCGAATTGAGAACGAAGATATTTCCTCACAAGGAATTGTTTGAAATTAGTTGGAACTATGCCTCACTATCGCGGTAAAACTTGCCTAACCACCTATGCTCCAAATTTAGAATCAGAGACGAAAACTTGAGACCGCTTTTCTAAGTTTGATTTCCGAGAATTCTCTCTTTGGTAAAGACGCTCGCTTTCAGTCTCAAACTTCTTTGAAATTATACTCTTGTTTTAAAATCTATTGGCTTACTTACGTTCATTTGTCTTGCGAGTCTAAGAGACTTTGGTGAATGGCCCGTTCTTCCTATTATATTGTACACAAGCCGAAAAAGTGCGGTGGTAATTTCAAAATGAGTGCTTCTACTGGTTTCAGCGACCGGGGAAACCAAACATTGTTCAATGTCTTCTTTTCGGTCGAGCAGTTGGAGGAATTCGTGTTCTAGGATGTTACGATCCAGACAAAGGCGCAGCACCTCTTCTTCTAGACCCCCAGCGGGGTCCAAAAACTGAAGAAATTGGTCCCCTAAGTTGGAACTGCTGACTGAAGCGAGCAGCAACGTCAGCACTGGCACAGTCGCGAGGTTCATCGTTCAACATGTTTCTAAATCATAATCTCATGTCAGTTTATGGCTTGGTCCGTTGTCTTTCCATAATGTCCACTGTAGGTACAACTAGAGTTCAGTGCGAGTTCCCGAGTCATGAAGCTGATTTCTAGGTTCCAAGGTTCCTGGATCTGGAGTATCAGCACTCCACAAAAGACTACGACGACTGAATCAGTGAAACAATAACGAACACTTCATTTTCTGCGAGAACGACCGACTACGCTTGAGACACGACCACTTTCACGTCTGGAAGGCAACTGGCGCTGGCACAGGCTGCAGGTACTGCCTGGAATTCCGGATGACGCGCCGTCACTTCACGCGATCAACCGGCTCAACTGTGTCATTGGAGGGCCTCGAAACTGATCTCGGATCACTGTGCCTGCTCGTGGCGGGAACCCGTTCCGCCTGGCGCTAAGCCGGACTGCTCCACATTCGGTCTGGCAGGAGCCTCGGGGTCCTGGACTGGCGCCATCGGAACATATGGTGCCTGCGAGCCAACCACATTCTGACAAGCACCTTCTCATTGTTAAGTTATTAAGAAAATAATTGGGAAGTAAGGACATTGTCAAAATGAGTCAGTACAGGAAGTGCGTTGACCTGTTATGACTTCGTTCGCATCCCCAGACGTGTTAGTGTGGAAAGATGTCAACTTTTCCCATTCCAGGAACAATTCCCGTTTTGGACGGACTGAGTCAATTTCCTCTCTTTCTGATTCACCCATTCCAGTAGGCCTCGGGTCGTAAACCACACTGGCAGAGGCTCCTTTTGGTGGAGGCCAGGAACCAAACCGCATTCTTCGTAGGACTCGGGGTCCGTCACTCGGCAGCTGGCCGGTGCCTGACTCACGCGCCCATTGAGGTCAGGCTGGGCTACTTGCGCCAACGCTACAAGAGTGAAAGTCCATTATCACGTTACGGGTTATCTTTATCTTCTGTTGTCCTGTTGAATGTCACTGAAGACATTTTTTCACCTTCCCAGGAGTGAAGTTGGCCGTTTTCGGACAAGCTGATTTTTTTTGCTATTTCGGTTTTTTTCTTTTGGACCCATCCTGTGCTTCAAAGTAAATCCAACTCTCGCTAAATCAGGTACTGCGGATGTCCATGAAAGCCGAGTGGCCGAGATGGTTCTCTTCGGAGGAACCGGTGCTGGGTCACACCGGTTCGATGCCGAAGTTTTCCTGATCTGATATGTTCAACTTATCGAGGTGCTGGTGGTTCGGAACCGACCCAAAACTGTAGATCCCCATCGTGATACTAACACTCTAAAACTCCTTTGAGTCCCTTCTATAGTATAGATTTACAGGTATTCCTTCAAGGTGACCCACAAATCCAGATTTCCTCAAAATATCACCGGTGTCATACCGTATCTTTTAAAAATATGCATTGCTCGGGACTAGACAGCTTCCCTAATGGAGTCGTGACTATGCCTGGCGTTCAGTAGCACGATGAGTAACAAGGTAGGCTTGGAGGAGTCGAAGGTACCGTAGGAAGTGAAATTTGACTCATAAATCACTTGTGCCATACCGGGCGGAGCAATTTAGGTTAGAAAGGTGACAGAAAAAATGAGATGGCTGTCACCTATCGCGTATTCAATACTGATGATCCAAGAGTGATGGGTGCACGAGGTGATGAGTGGGAGAGATATGGGTGTGCCCTGATCTACTCCGCCTCCACTCATTCTTTTTTTCCACACCGTGTCGCACCTATAGGGTCTTTAGCTTTTGGCAGAGGTATTTTGCACGGTTTTCTGACTAAGGTACATGATATTGTGTACGGTGCAAGAACAAGAACAAGAAACGGTATTTCTTGTTCTTGAGAACAAGACAAACAAACAAGAACAAGAAACGGTATTTCTTGTTCTTGTTCTGCTTCTCACAAAGTGACTCTTCCTATTGTTCTTGCTGTAAAAATCCTATATTGTTCTTGTTCTTGCAGTAGAAACCATTTCTTGCTCTTGTTCTTGTTCTTGCTGCGAGACGCCCGCAATTTCTTGCATACACATGAAATTTTATGCTGTTATAATGTAGTTGGTTGCCTACCGAACGGCCATTTCAAGTGCAATCTATCGTCGCATAGTCTGCAGAGTTTTTCGTACAAAATATGGACTGCAATCCATGAATGAAGCTTTGGAAAAAAACTGCCTGGGTTTATGCAAGACTCTTGCGAGAACTCTTGCATGAGTTCTTGTTCTTGCAAGTCATATCTTGTTCTTGGTATTGCTCAAGTTCTTGCATGCATGAAATGCAAGAGCAAAAGCAAGTCAAGAAATTTTCGTTCATCACTTGTACGGTGGTTCTGACCCAAAAACTTGGGACTACCTGGTACGTACCTAGTATTCACCTATTAAAAAAGAACTAATTTTTGCAACAGCTTTTGGAGGGCCAGGGTCTATAGAGGTCAGCTTTCGTGACCTCTGTACACAAGGGGTTATTCGGTTAGAATCACGACCAACATCAGCAGGTGTATTCCCTTTCTCGAACGCCAGCAAACCCACCCAACTAACACCTTCAAAATTTATTGTAAGAAGATAAGCCACGCCATGATGCAATATACGGAGAACAGTTCTTCTTACAATAAATTTTGAAGGTGTTAGTTGGGTGGGTGTGCTGGCGTTCGAGAAAGGGAATACACCTGCTGGAAGGTTTCTTCAAGAAATACACCTTGCATATTGGAAGAAAATTCCCCAACCGAGTTCCAGACGAACTTCCAGTAGGTACATAAATTCTTTAACTTTGCCTGGAAGTTCCTTGCTCACCGGTTGAATAGAGATTTCGGATAGACGGAGGGATGAATGAGGGAAATTAGCAGATTAGGAGTGAAATGGGCCGCGATTGATCGATCAGCCTAGCAGAGCCACTGTTCCATTGTGCAGCCAATGGGTCTCAGGGGAGTCCCCCCTTCCCCCTATCCCCCCCTAATGCTCATCAGTCAGCCCCCCCCCCCCCCCCACCCACCACGAAGTAAGCTGTACAGGTGTATAAGCTGAAATCCCTTAAGCTGGCCACACACGGTGCGTCCCGGGATGGCAGGGCTGGAATGGTGGGATAGCAGGTACCCCAGGGATTACTAAAGAGGAAAATACGCACCCTTCAACGTCACTTGACCCTGAATTTTCAGTGAAATTGGTGTAGAACAATTCTTTCTAATTTTTTTGTGACTAATTTTTAGGGAAAAAAAGGCAAGAGTTTTTTCAAAAAAATCATTGCTCAGGAACTACCGACGTTAGAGACCTCAAATTTTTTTCAAAAAGTAAAGGAAAGATTGGTCTAAGCCTCTATTACACTTATAGAACAATCTAAAAGGTTTAGTGTAATCACGTAGTTATTAACTGAACTTTCAGGTAAAATTAAAATACTTCAGTTAATATTATTTTCTTTATTATAAAAAAGTTCTGAAATCTTCCTTCTCTCTTGGATGTCGATGACTTATTTTAAGGTTTCCAAGGTTCATGTATGATGAAGGTTAGTCACCATGATACCTAATGATACGTCTGTAGGTAGAGATAAGTTCTCACTGTTTTTGCCTTCATTCCCGTGCCTTCTGACTACTTTTCGGAATCAGCAAACAGAATCCGCCTCCAGCTGAAACCGATAAATTCCTTTTGTAAATATAATATTTTTCTAACCGTCAACATATTAGTTAACTGCACATTAAGTTAATTACTAAAGCACGTACATATTTTAGTATTGAATATATAATAGCCGTCAGTTAATAAATCGTGTCTGATGTGTCTGACCTATAAGATAGATGTTATAAAGTCTGGAGATTTACATGAATAATGACCTGAGGATAGTGATAAATATATAAAGAAAAACTAGTTATTTTTTTCTAGTCTAGTGGGAAAACATTAGACTCGCACGACTGAGGTCCTGGGTTTGAATCCCACGGTACCTGAAATTTTCTTTTGGTTGGATGTCACACCAAATATTCATTTGGATTCGGTCAACACATCCGTTTCTACTTTCTACTGTTTCTACCTTAAAACTTAAGAATTTACCTAAAACGATGCCAGCGACCATGAAAATCGGTATCGAACAGTTGATGTCGATCAGCATTCCAAACACGAGACTGCTCAGCACTGCTGACAAACGGCCAAATAGGAAGCTCACGCACACCCCCATACCTCTGCCAAAATAAATAAGTACAAGTCAGCTGTGCGTCCGGGAATGGAGGGCGGGAATGGCGGGGTTGCTATGGCAACTCGGGATGGCAGTGGCCTATCCGTCCAGGTATGTCCTAGGTTCGATCCCTCTATCCAGAGTATCCAGTGTGTATATCCAATTGGATACACCGTACAATGGTAATTAACGCAAAACTACCGGGACTGTGTCTTGTTTACGGCTTCTAACCAGCAATCTGCGTCTTATAAAATGGTATGTTGCACCTGCCGTATGGAAAGTACTAAAGCAATAAAATACACCATAAACGGAAAAGTGTGAAAGGTACAGTGGATACCTGATGGATGTAGGGAACAGGCTGGTGGCAAACAAATTGTGCACAGGTATTTAACTAAGCATTGCTGTACCGTACAAGCAATGTACTGTGCAGTACAGTACAGTGTAAGGTACAGTATACAGTACAGTACAGTGTAAGGTACAGTATACAGTACAGAACAGTGTAAGGTACAGTATACAGTACAGTACAGTGTAAGGTACAGTATACAGTACAGTACAGTGTAAGGTACAGTATACAGTACAGTGTAAGGTACCGTATACAGTACAGTACAGTGTAAGGTACAGTATACAGTACAGTACAGTGTAAGGTACAGTATACAGTACAGTGTAAGGTACCGTTTACAGTACAGCACAGTGTAAGGTACAGTATACAGTACAGTGTAAGGTACAGTATACAGTACAGTACAGTGTAAGGTACAGTATACAGTACAGTACAGTGTAAAGTACAGTATACAGTACAGTACAGTGTAAGGTACAGTATACAGTACAGTACAGTGTAAGGTACAGAATACAGTACAGTGCAGTGTAAGGTACAGTTACAGTACAGTGTAAGGTACAGTATACAGTAGAGTACAGTGTAAGGTACAGTATACAGTACAGTACAGTGTAAGGTACAGAGTACAGTACACTGTATGGTACAGTATACAGTATAGTAAACTTTATGGTACAGTGTACAGTACAGTGTAAGGTATACAGTATACAGTACAGTACACTGTATGGTACAGTAAGCACAGCGCAGTACAGTGCATTACAGCTTAGTAGGTACAGTTCTCTACAGTACTGTACAGTTCCTACAGTAAAAATGAAAAAATACAGTACCTGATGGAAGTAGGAAACAGGTTGATAGCACACGAATTGTGCACACTGAGCCCAGCATTACCAGTAGCCAGGAACAATGTGCTCACTGCCACTATTGCCACTGGAGATCTCAAAAAGTAGATAGCCACAACACACACCCCTGCCGTCTCTAGGAAAAGTGCTGAAAAAAGAAACATAACAATTTTTGAATCTCCCAAGTACAGAAAAGTGAAGTTATTTGTTTTTTTGAAACGTGTGTATAAGTGAAGATATTTATAATTTTCCTTGTATTTTGATACCTAACTGGTCAACTTCAGATTGTACCTACAGTTTTTGAGGAAATGACCATTTGCAGTGACTCTTTATTTTTATTTCAGGTAAGGATAGCTTCCAACATGCTCTTGTGGATAAGGAAAGCGCGCTAAAAATCGTTTTTTTTTGGCGGGAAAGCACTTCAAAATACGGTAAGACGTTGAAAATATTTTCAACTATTGTGGTTACTTGCCTATATGTTGGATATTTCAATATTCTGAAATATATTATGTCTTTTTAACGTCATAACCCAGCTGGAAAAGTTATGATTGAGTAATTTTCAACAAATTTTTTATTCACAGAATTTACTGGTGAAGGTACAACCTTTCTGGTGCCACGTTTTTTTGAAACCTTTACCTGCTATAGGTACTCACCTGCTAGCACTCTAGCTGGCATCTTACTCGCCAGATAGGTAGCTGCACAATTCCCAAGAAAACATCCTGCGCCAATAATAAACGTATTGGTGAAAATAACTAAATTTATTTCTTTATCTTCTCGGCAGTATTGTACCATCCTGAAATAAAATAATAATAAATATAAAATTAAAATAAACTATAGGCCAAACGAGTTCAAATACATTTTCAATCGTGAGCACCTAAATCTCCAGAGTAGTAGATTATTTGTTTAGGTAAAAAATATAATTAACACTTGTATTCCTCATTTCTTTTAAATTTCGATCTGACATGACGTCAGTGGGTATACTTCCCTCTTAACCTTCTGTGTTCTGCTTTTGGTAGGTACTCACGTCGTGTTCGCCAAGCTGTCGGCGGCTTTTGAAAGTTCGCATACAGACACTGATACGTTTGGATGCAGTTTGTAGAAATCCTCGAAACGGTCGAATAATGTTGGGAGCCAGAGCCCGAGTCCGTAATACCTAAAACCGAAAAAATCTGAATCTGGGCCGAAGCCGAAAATTTTGGTCACGTTTGGATTTGAACCCACACGAGTTCGACTTCACTCGTCCTCTGCTGATCTATGACAGTACATGTTTTACATCTCTAAGATGGAAATAAGGTACAGGGTATAAGGTTTGAGATTGGGGTAGGTACTGATTGCACCCTGGGGGCTGTTGGAGGTCAGATTTAATCCTAACATAGTTGGTGTTCGATACCACAACTGTGATAAGCTAAACATATATCTTTGACACCTAGTAGTGAAAGGGTGGTGGAGACAAGCGTAGAAACTAGACCATCAGAAAAAGTTTGCTGGAGTTGGGATCGAACCGGAACACCTCTATCTGAGTGCTCTATCCTATGACCGACGTTCTCTTTTGTTCTATGTAACATGTCCTTCTATGTTCTTTCTTTCTTTTTAAGGCGCGACGTTCAGAAAACATATGCGCCGATGAATATCTTTGTTAGATTTTGTGGCCGAAGCCGAATATGAGTGGGCCGAAGCCAGTTTAGGAGTGGGCCGAAGTCAGTACAGCCATGACGGAAGCGGAAAATTTTCTGTTCCGCCGGGATTCGAACCCGGACCTCTCAGGACACAAAGCGGACCCCTTGACCACTCGGCCACTAAGAGGCACTCCTTCTATGTTCTATATCTTACAGTTAAGAATTTTCGAAAACTCACCCAAACATACCACACATGTAAACAGAAGAGCTGAGCATTGTGCTCCAAAGCAGGGGTGGGCAAAATATAATTTTCATCTGAGACAGCATGTTGGAGCACAGAGCCGAATATGTCACCTTGACTTTGGTCATCTTTGAAGCTATCGAATTATTGTCTATGTCAGGTACTCCTGTGTATAGCCTGGTAACCTGAAAAAATGTAGGATAGTTTATTGGAGTTTTTGGTGAAGAAACTGTTGGATATTGATCTGAAATATAATGAATATTTTTTTCGTAAGAAACTAATGTTGTCACTCTCTATAACCTGTCTAAAACATTACTGTCCCTTGGCAATCCTATCCCCACAATTTCACCCTCTCTATAGCAAACTCTCTTTATAACGAGTAAATTTACGGGGTTCCTTGACGGCCGTTATAATAGAGAGAAACTATATTGTATAGTTGCTGTACGTTGCTATTTTAAAATGAGTCAGGGTACCTTATAGCGTTGCCTCGTTATAGAGAGGTTTTCCTTCTCGACAGTGTCGTTATAGAGAGTGACAACTATACTCGAATGTCAGGACATTTTTTCAGTAAACTAAAAAATATGGAGGTAGGTACCATACCGGGTAGTTCTCCGGAGGATTGCCGGAGTTGACGCTGTACATTTTTCTCAGCACATCTAAAGCTCTGGACTCGTCACCTTTGGCGTAGTAGTATTTGGGGGACTCAGGTACGAAGAAAAATATCAAAAGCCCCCCCAGGACGTTGGGTAACCCGACTAGCGCCACGAAAAGCCTCCAGGATTTGTAGGTTATGTAGCCTGTCTCCAGGGCTACCGGCAGGGGTAAGATGACAACCGCCAAAGCTAGAACAGAAAGGTGCGCCTTTCTAGGGGTCCGACTTCTGTCTAATAGGTCTGAGTAAGTAATATTTTCCACATGGAAAAAGTTGATTTGATACCTGGTAGAAGCATCCAAGATAAGGTCCATGCGAACCCCAGTAAGCAAATATTTCGAGGTCGAACTTTGTCCGGGCAGAATTCTCCAATGTAGGACAGAAGAATTGTAGAACCTCCGCCGCACCTATAGAAACAAAAATGCTGAATATCTCCGGAAAAATTTCATGTTTTGATGATGATTACAAATTTTTCTTTTAAAAAATACCATAGTACTTACAGGAACCCGCATATTGTCCTAATGGCAGCAAACATAATAAAGGAATTAGACCAGCTGACTAAAACGGTACACATGCCCTCCAGAGCTGTTGAAACTACCAGAATTCTTCTACGTCCCACGGCGTCGGCGAGAATACCCCAGAACAGTGAAGATGTCAGCCCTCCTGCAAACCAAAAAAACTTGCAACCAGAAGAAAATTGCCAGATTTTGTAAAAATCACTTATAGTAGTTCACTTTCCAGACTCAAAATCTGACAAGGAAAAGTCAGCACTTGAACCTAATTTCTTTGGTTCTCACCAATCTTCAAAAACCAAGTTATTACACCATTCAGGAGGTGTATTCCCTTTCTCGAACGCCAGCAAACCCACCCAACTAATGTTATGGAAAATATAATATTAAATATTGTGAATAAGTTCCACTATCATAGTGTTGCTCAAGACTGAGTATGTCAGGTCACAGCAACCTTGAGACGTATTCGGTTGCCTGCTGACCTGACTAGGACTTGAGCAGCAGCACTCTGACTCTGACTCTGACTCGAGGACCTGCCTCTTGAAGAAGGACTGCTGGACGAGTGCGCCTACCACGATTATGATAATGTAAGTTGTACAAAATATATTTATTATACCCTTTAGTTTAGTATCTTTAATTAGGTAGGTATAGGTAGGTATAGGTAGGTATAGGACAATGTAGGTACAGAAGAACAATAACGCCACCACGCTACCCCATATAACACTAACACCTTCAAAATTTATTGTAAGAAGAACTGTTCCCCGTATATTGCATCATGGCGTGCCTTATCTTCTTACAATAAATTTTGAAGGTGTTAGTTGGGTGGGTTTGCTGGCGTTCGAGAAAGGGAATACACCTCCAGGTACCCGTACCTGCAAGAAACAAGGCGTTGATAACACCCATGTCAGCAGCATCGATGCCGAGGTCGCACTCCGCGAAGGGTAGGATATAAGCATGGAGGGTGAACTCAAAGCCCGTGGCGAGGAAAGCGAAGCCACCGATCAGAAGAAGTCTCCAGTGGAACCAGCGATGGCCCGTTAGGACTAGTGCTGTGTCGATGTCTACTGCTTTCGTCGTCGGGGCCAAGCCTGGAAGAAAAAATGTTTCGAAAGCTATAGCTGTGGCCCAGAACCCCCACCTTTCGAGGGTGGTGTTGCAACAATCCTCAAGTCCTCAACCACCGATAACTCCCGAAGAAGCCAATCCCTATGAGATGTTTTTCCACACCATGGCCATGCATCATCACTTCTTGGGAGAATTTCTTGAACTCAATCCCTTGTGTTTGTGTTTATAACAATGGGGAGCACTCCCGAGAGGAATGAATTATCAAGGCTATCAAGACAGAGTTTGATGGGGACCTACAGTTTAAAGTTGTCACCCGGCTACAATCTGAGAGGAAAAATCTCAGCCCACCGGAGTTCGACCTCGGAAATCTCATCTCATGGTACGAAAACCAGATGGATGGAATTCTTTAGAATATAATGTCATTCCTTGTACGGCTAATAATTATAAACTTCAGACGATGACGAACTTTAATCTAAACCGCCGATCTCGAATAATTAATTGAATATATGTATACAACAGCCTGCATGCTCAGCCAAGGTCGGCGCATCGTCCTTGCTTGGTTCCAAGTCACGTAGGTATCCACGGCAGCAAGCGCGGAATGCCGCTGCTGCAGAAGTTCTTCCCCTTTTTGATGCCAAGCAATACTTGCTAGAGACGATCAAGCTGACCAGACTCGCCGCACCTCCACCTTGCGCTTCATCCGATCTCTCTCCAAACCCCTTTGTATCCTCACTCGTATCGAAATTGTCCACTCCCGCTTAACACATCAGTACCCTATTCCGCCGAAGTGGCCTTCCTGCGTATCCTCACTGCGACCTCACCTCTGAACATGCCCTCGAGGAGGTGTATTCCCTTTCTCGAACGCCAGCAAACCCACCCAACTAACACCTTCAAAATTGATTGTAAGAAGAACTGTTACCCGTATATTGCATCATGGCGTGCCTTATCTTCTTACAATAAATTTTGAAGGTGATAGTTGGTGGGTTTGCTGGCGTTCAAGAAAGGGAATACACCTCCTGATCTGCCCCAGCTACCAGCCCCTCCGTTCTTAACTTCAGTTGCCGCCCACCCTCTCCGCTGTCTTCAACGATGCACGCTCGACGTCCACCCTCTGACTGCTACTACCCTTCTGACCGACCTTTAGTCTACCCTTGTACCGTTACCGTGAATTATAATTAACCTTGCACTAGGCCTTATAGCTTCTTCGCTGTGGCCTTTTTCCTGATAAAAAATAATAATAATTAAATGGATGTTGTGTAATGATCTGTTGGAGGAATTAGCGACCAAGGTCAATGTCATATTGATGAATCATAATTTGTCGTACGGACCACCATGAATTTGGTGGAACTGACAAGGCTGCGGCACTAAATATGAAGATATCACATGATCTATCTTTTCGTTCGTTTTTTATAACTTCCATGCGCCATAGTCTGAAATAAAAGCTAGAAAAAAATCACAATAAAATTTTATATAGGGTTCAGTGGATATCACTATCACTAGATATGCGTTAAGGGGCATTTCAAATGATAGTACAGTAAAAGCTACCTATATCCTGTTCTTTCAAAGCTGGAGACAGGAATATTTTCAGAGGTCGGGATTCGAACTTGGCTTCTATGGCTTACAAACCCTCACGAGTGTTATCTAACTTAATCTAACATTTAACTGCCACAGTTGTAATGACTCTCTAATGTAACGTCTATTGTCGAAGCAACGAATTAATGGCCACAATGGCCACCGGGTGGTTACCACCACCACCTTCGGATGAGCTCGGGGTGGCTCGGGTTTTGGCCAGCGTTTCATTGGCTACACTGCACTGTCCACTGCAGCACGAAGGGGAACTGTTACCTGGAAGAGGGAATGCCTCCCTTCAAAGTGGCCATTAATTGGTTCCTTCAATAATTACCCATGCTTTTCTAGAGACACAATTCTCCAAAAAAAAAAGGACTTACCGTTATTTACAATGACGTCTGGCACCCTTGCCACGGGCTGGAGCGTCAGCGTCATGACGATGACGCTGTCTCGGCAACAGTGGCTCGTCTCAAATTCGCAGCTGCCACTCACGCTCACATAACACAGAGCTTTATCAAAGTCTCGCTCAAGGACGCGAAGATTGTCGTCAGATTTACATCCGCAGGGTCACGGCCATAACCGGAAATGCAGTGCAAGTCATAAAAAAATCCCTATGCACCAAGATCGCGTGCAAAAGGAGTGATTTTTTTTTCTTTTTATCAGGTCAAGTACCCATGTCTTGATATCTTGAGTAAATGTGCCTCTCAGTGGCCGAGTGGTCAAGGGGTCCACTTTGTGTCCTGAGAGGTCCGGGTTCGAATCCCGGCGGAACGGAAAAATTTTCCGCTTCCGACATGGATGTATTGGCTTCGGCCCTCTACTAAACTGGCTTCGGCCCACTCATATTCGGCTTCGCCCACTTCATCTTCGGCTTCGGCCAAAAACATCTAACAAACCAACTCATTGGAGCATTATTTATGTTCTCTGAATGTCGCGCGTTAAAAAAAAAAAAAAAAAAAAAAAAAAAAAAACTTGGGTAAATTCCTTTTAAGTTAAGATTTCCTGACGGGCTTTGTCTGCTAGGTCAGACATAAGCAACAGACAAAAATAAAATATCTATTTCAATGGGTAGGTTGGGTTGGCTCAAAGGCCGAGCATATCTTATGTTTTTTCTGCATACTTTATAAGGACACTAATGGATATTAAATTGTTCTGTAATATAATATGTTGTTTTTTAACGACCGAAATTAACAGGCTGTGTTGTGATTTTGCGATCGAGTGAATATGTAAACAATAAAGGGTCCGACAACAGTCGCACTTAGCTTTCTCGTACCATATGAAATTTTATTTTTTTATTTTTTGAGATTTTTTGAAATTTTTTTGCGGGCGTATTTTTCACTTAATCCAAAATCGGTTGAAAATGACCCACGAGCATTTATCTGAAATCAGTCATACCAAATCTCATGACTGTCATTTTATTACTGTACTCCCAAATGTGTTCCGACCATTCAAAAACATGGTTTCTCATTCTCAACTCATTTTCAACACTTTTTCGACAAAAACGGCCGTCAGTTTGAAGATAACAAAATTCTGTTCGTCAAATGTTTAAGTTACGTAGTTTTACATAAATGTACCAAATTTCATGACAATAATCAGTCAATAAATGTGAATGGCGCCGAAAGGATCGAACTTTGGTCCAAAACGGCCGTAATTTTCAACCAATTCAATTTTAGTTGCAAATGACCTCGAAGCATCTATTTCTCAACACACATACCTACCAATTTTCAGTGTTATAGATTGAAAAGTGAAAAGTGAAAAGTGAAAAGTGCTATACATATTGTGGTAATTTAGTCAGAATCACGACCGGTATTCGATTTTTCCCCCAACCGGTGAAGGTCAGATTCCCTTCAGGGCTTGGGAGTATTGGCTGGACAAGATCCCCTAGGATAAAAACTCGAGAAGTCAGGTTCTCTTGGAAAATTTCTGATGTAATGGAGGCGTATCTTTGGGTATATATTAGGAATAAGAGGTGAAGACGTAAGTATATAAAAAGAAAACAAATAAAGAAAGCAAAACAATGGAATAGTTTGCTATCACTATCATAAGCTTTGGTGATAAGCTTTGAAGAGTGTAAATCATGGAAAAACAATGGTGACAGCTATTACAGCAGGTCTCTGTCGTACAGAAACGTGGCACCAACGCGTCTTTCGACACGATGACAAAAATTAGGCTCGATGCGTAACGGTGAAGGCAGCAGAAAATGGTTATACCTTCCTATTTTTTTAGGGGAAATTTAAGTTGCCAATTCATTGAACCGAGGTGCACCAAGGCCGGTGACGCGCAGGTCAAGCGAAATGTGCCTATTTCGACGCTGTGGTGGTCGGGGGCCCGCCACAGGTTCTTAATTGGTCATGTAGCTGACCATACCTTCAGGAGGTATCAGTGGCCAAGTGGTCAAGGGGTCCGCTTTGTGTCCTGAGAGATCCGGGTTCGAATCCCGTTGGAAGGAAAAATTTTTTCCGCTTACGACATGGATGTATTGGCTTCGGCCCAATCCTAAACTGCCTTCGGCCTCCTCCTCTTCGGCTACGGCCGAAAAAATCTCACAACCCATTAATCCGCTACTGTTATGTTCTTTAAGGGTCCGCTATACCTGACGGTGCATTTTTTTCCGCCCATAAGATTAACATTGCGAGCGGGGATTCATTTTCAAGGTTTACCCTTGGTTGGAAAGACACAAAATTTTGCCTGTACCTAGCCCAAACAATGTTCTAGGGAGTGTTCGAAGCAGATTTCCCATTTTTCAACTGGTTTTCGAGATACAGCACTTTTCTTGAGGTATGCGATGCTAGCATTTGCAAAACAGTTGCAATAAAAGAAACCAGTGAGAAATTGGGAAATCTGCTTCGAACACTCCCTAGAACATTGTTAGGGCTAGGTACAGGCAAAATTTTGTGTCTTTCCAACCAAGGGTAAACCTTGAAAATGAATCGCCGCTCGCAATGTTAATCTTATGGGCGGCAAAAAATGCATCGTCAGGTATAGCGTCCTCTTAAGGGATTTATCTTGAAACAAGCGGTACGACACGGTCGGACAAAACTTTACCTGCTTATTTGCGTGATTCCTAGAAATAAACCCTTGGTTAAATGATTAAAGACGGAAAAACTTTTTGACGAAAGGAATGGTCCCAGAATGTTCTCCCGAGTACTTAGAGACCCCACACGACATACTTCGGCAACCACACAAAACTACCCCCTAAAAGGAGGTGGGGTGGATGGGGAAGCTCGGAAAAACGTTTCGACAAAATAAATTGTCTCAGAACGTTTCCCTGAGCATTTTGATACCCCATACAATGTACTTTGGAAAGTATCCAAAACTCCCCCCATAGGGGGGGGGGGGTGCGGCGAAAAATCATTTTGACCATATAAATTGCCTCAGAACGATCTCCCGATCATTTTGAGCCCCCACAACCCATATTTCGCAAACCACTCAAATCTACCCCCCTTAGGGGGTGGGGTGCTTGGATACGTTCAGAAAAACTTTTTGATACAAAAACTTGCTTCACAACGTTCGCCCGAACAGTTTGAGACCCCATAAGCCGCACTTTAAAAGTCACTCAAAATTGTCCCCCCCCCCCTGGGGGGGGGGGGAGGCTCGAAATAAGCCATATACCATTTGTGACGAGTATGGCCGTTGTCACGTGTCATATCCAGAACTACTCATATACCACAAAAAACTGAATCCACTGATTTCGCCCTTTTACAGGTCCAGGGGGGACTTCCCCCCCTTTTTTAGCGGCCAGGGAGTTATGCGGGGGTAGTGGGTGGTATCATTGGATTCGTAATTATTTGTTCTATAATTGTCTAAAATTTGATCGAAATCGTTAGAGCCGATTTTGAGCATTTTCTACTTTTTGGGGGTGTTTTAGGGGGGTAACCCCCCTTAATTTTAAAGGGGGGAAACTGGGCTTCTGGATTTTTATTTCTTCCAATTTTAGAAAGGTCACTACCGATTTTGAAGAAAATCGGTTGAAAAGTGTGCCGTCCAGGTCAATGCCACATACATAGCTACATACATACATACATACATACGTACTGACACGGCGTACCTGACCTCTTCTAAAAATTCCTGGGGGCAAACTTTTCGTCGGATGACAAAAGTGAGTTGGTTTTCATATTCCGAAGGCATGGACGTTTCCGAAATGTATATGCAAGTTTCAGTCGCTTTTGAGGTCTGGGAGCAATGACGGTTCAAAGTTGAGGTTTGCCGAAAATTGGCCCGCACGAATACAATACTTTACCTTACGTATACTACGTATACAGGTAAAGTAAAAAAGGAAGTGAAGAGAAATAGTGAAAGGCTACCTCCCCACGTTACCACCTGTGACCTGATTCATGTCATCCTCTCGTTATTAAATTCTTAGACACATTACTCAAACTCGTAAGGGGTTGCTGTGGAGGGGTGATTTTTTTCGCCACCCTAGGAAATAAATAAACGCCGTATGAAGCGTAGCGACACCTCGAGGGTTATTTTTTATATTTTTTGGGTAACGAACTTTACTTCGCACTTTTTTTGTGAACATGGTAAGTACCTACTACTGGATATTTAAATCTTCTGAAATATAATATCTTTTTTGAAATTTGTGAAACCCCTGTGAAAGGAAGCCGACCTTAAACTTTCTCAAAATGGAATGGGGGATTTTGGATTTTGTGAGAGTGGGGGGGTGTTAAATTGATGTTGGGGAATGATGGATGCCCCCATGGTTTGGGATTGTAAATCAGAGCCTTGTCGAATCCTGTCAGCAAACCCGTCGTTATACACGGCAACGCAAATTCAAACTGACCGTTCTTTCCTTGTTTATTCGTCTGGAAATGTAAACAACGCTGACGAATCAAATTTTTCTTTCCCCCGGTCACTCTTTTGAAGATTTTAGGGAGTTTTGGGGACCCTAAACTTTGAGGTTTTAGTCGAAAATCAGGCATGGGAATCATCGGAAATCATTATGAAATAATGAAATCTCTGGGAATCATGGAATTTTTTGGAGTGGTTACCCCTTTGAGGTTGAGGTTGGGAATCTTTGGAAAGTATTATGGAATCTCATGGAATTTCAAGGAATCTCTGGAGTGGTTACCCCCTCGTCGAAAATTGAAAATTTTCTTAATCGATACCTTGTGGTTTGTGGTGTAAAGCAATGGTATAGAATTAATCAAAACTGTATCAGCCGCAAATCAAAACTTCAAAGCAGTGTTGTAGAAAGCTACCTTTGTTTCAAAATTTGTTTAAAAATTTTGATCTCCGATTTGGGTTACCGGCATGTAGTGTACATGTCGGAAATTCAGAAAATCGAATTGAAAACCCTAAAAGGCCGTCTTTCTCCAAACAAGGGGTACGACAAACTTTCCCATCCTATGGCCCCTGGCTCTGCGTACATTTTTTGGGGGTCTGGGACCTATAATCGGCGCTTTGTAATGCAAAACTCAAAATCGATTTTCACATCAGAATACTCCCTCTGTACTTCTCCCCTTCTTTTCCCCTTCTCCTCTCCTCCTCTCCCTCTGGTAATTTAATAACAGTGCTAAACAAGACATCAAGATATCGACAGCACCATTGTCAGCACTGATTTTGACACTGTCAACGTCTCAAAATTATTAAATTAACTTTGAGTATCAGTGTTTTGTTGGTGCATGGGGACCTTCCGTGGTGCAGTGGTCAGGACTCTCGCCATCATGCCCAAAGTCCGAAGTTCAAATCTATGGTCCCAATGTGATGCACGGTTATTTACTTTTGGAGAGTTTTTAAAAGTGAAAATTACGGTTGTGTGATTTAAAAGCTTTGTTGAAAATTAAAAAATTCTTCTGCGCCTGCTAAACTGTGATTATGTAAGTTCAAAGTGGGCGTACATGTATTTATTAGACACTGCGCCTGCGAATAATACGATTATGTAATTTGAAATAGGTTCTATCGTACTCCTAGGCACCAAAAACTGGGGCGTAACCGGTTAGATGGGGGAGGTCCTTGACGATAGAAAATGAAATGAACTAAATTTGGAGTGCTGAGTGATGCAGTCATTCCAATGCTTTCTGGCTACTTTTTGGAATCAGCAGACATATTACGCCTCCAGCTGAAACCCAAAGATATTTTTTTTAAATGCAGTAGGTATATTTCAAAATATTGATTAATTTGCAGTACAATCGTGGCGCTAGATAGTTAATGCCACGTTTATTTACTTATTCACTTTGTTTAGTTTTCTAAAATTATTTTTATAGTTCACTTTAGATCACTATTTAATGGATAATCATTCCTTTAACTACAGACAAGACAAGGGCGCTATCGGCAGAATTGTGAACGGTAGTGTGCTATAGTGAACTTTTAGGGGATAATAGTAAATTTTAGGAATTGGTGAAAGCTAACCACATCAGAACCAAAGTCTTACCTATAGCGAGGCCAGCTGACATCAAAATCGGAATTGAACAGTTGGCATCAATAAGCATGCCAAACGCAAGGCTGCCTAGAATTCCTGATATACGGCCGAGAAGTAAACTCACGCACATCCCTACACCTCTGTAAAAAAATAATTAAATAAATAAATAACTACTTAATTTTCCTCTATAACCCAGATGCTCCGAGTCAGATTGTCAACGCACGATCATGACGGCCATCATAAAGTATTCTACTACTTGTTCTTTTGTTGTTTCTTTTGTTCTTTTGTTGTTAGTTTTGTTCTTTTGTTATTTGTTTTGTTCTTTTCTTGTTCTTTTTGTTCTTCATCCTTTTTATTGTTCTTTTTGTTCTTGTTCTTTTTTCTTGTTTTTTGTTCTTGTTCTTTTTATTGATGTTTATTTTGTTCTTGTTCTGTTTGTTCTTGCTCTATTTTCTTGTTCTTTTTGTTCTTGTTCTTGTTTCTTGTTTTTTTGTTCTTGTTCTTTTTTCTTGTTTGTTTTGTTCTTGTTCTGTGTGTTCTTGTTCTTTTTGTTCTTGTTGTTTTTGTTCTCGTTCTTGTTCTTTTTGTTTTTGTTTTGTAATTTTTCTTTTCCCTTATTCTTTCTTGTTCTTTTTTATTTTTATTTTTCTTGTTCCTTTCATAATTTTTCATCAATTGGAACTTGGAACTCTACTACAAGCAAACAGATAATGAAAAGGGAATTACCTAACCGAGGTTGGGAACGCATTCATAGCACAAGTATAGAATCCTTTTAGTGCAGCGGTAGAAGCAGACAGGAACAATGCGCTCATCGCCACTGTCGCTACTGGAGACGTAATCAAGTAGATGGCCACGACACACCCCCCTGCGATCTCTAGTAACAAAGCTGAAAAAATAAATTAAAAATAAAACTAGAAAATAGCCTCTTACCGTAAGCTATACGCGTCATTTTTTAATAAATTTAACTTATCGTTAAACTGGACTTGTGAAATCCACATACCTATCAGTAATCTGACTGGCATTTTAGACGCCAGATAAGAAGATGCCAAACTCCCCATTACACATGCGGCACCCATAATAAACGTATTGGTAAAAATTCCAAAATTTATTTCTTTATCTTCGTGGCAGTAACGTGGCAATCTGAAAAAAATAATAATAAAGTGGTTGCGTTAAGTGTACACTTCAAAAGGAGTAACACAGAGAACTTGGCGGCTAGATAGGCGACCTCCTTCAAAGTCACTACAGTCTACTACAAAACAAGTCAGCATATCCTCTAGAAAGCAAACTTGAGCATTGTTTTGGCAGAGACCATTTCAAGTATCTCAAGCTTAGGAGGTAGCTTCTATTTAGTAATTGTCAAACTTCTCGTCATTTCGAGCAAGAATCATCCAGCTTTCAATGGGTTCTATAGTCTTGCGTTAGTAGTTACAACTCTAGCACCAGAGTGGTCTGTATTTAGAGGAACAGTAATAGCCAGGTCACACAGGTCACAGGTTCGATCCCGATCCTATTAAAGTTTTTCTGATTGGCATTCACCTCTGATATTTTCGGTTTATCAAGTGAAGTCCATATCGACGCTGTGGTGGTTCGGAACCCATCTAAAACTATATGTCTCGTACGAAAAAATTGGGAGGAGAGCTGTTACTTTGTATAGTGGCTGAGCACGGTGGATGACTCTTGAAATGGTCTAGTTGCTGAGCTCGTCCCCCATACCTCTATTAAGGTCGACTTCACGTGCTTGGTTCGCAATGCTACGTACTTCAAGCCCTACTCCGAAGTTACAGGGCGAGTGAAAAGTGTTTATAGGGGGATGTAAACCTGAGACTCTTTGTCGTGAGGTAGTGTTGTATTTTTGCATGAAATGGAGTAATAAGCCCACAGGAGCGATTTTAAACAGTCAACTACCAGTCCGCATGTTTTTTTGACAGATCGCGAAAACACAACACTAACTCACGCGGAATATTTTTTGTAACGTTTCGGACTAAAACAGTATGCTTTTATCGTCACATTTACTAGAAAAGCTTGATAAATGTTTGTAATATTTACCGCCGCCATGTTACATGTTGACAATTTTTATTTCACTTACGGAAGTGGGTAATTGCAACACCATTTCTCTACTTTTTCTCTTGTAAAAGCTAAACCTAGTGTCCTACTTTCACTCGTTCGTTTTGCGTTCAAATAGCACACTATGTTTAGCTTTTAGAGTAGACACAACCAATACGATATTGCAATTACCAGTCTCCGGCGGTACTAATATGTAAACATTAGTTTTGTCGAATATTTACTTCCGCACAGTGGTTTTGGTGGAGTTCGTCGAGAATGTATATACAGCCTTAACTAACTAAGATTCTACAGTCTGACCCAATCTGTGGAGAGGTCTAGGTTCGAATCGAAATTTTTCTCGCCTCGGACTCGAAACACTCGTTATAAAGCTTCGTTCAGATTGATTCGGCAGAGGCTTTGCTTCGCCGCGCTTCTGTTCAATGGACGAGCAGCTTTATGTATTACGGTTTCGTTACTCACGTTGTGTTCGCAAAGTTGTCGGCGCCTGTATATAGTTCACATACAGAAACGGATACGTCTGGGTGTAATTTGTAAAAATCCTCATAACGGTCAAATATTGTTGGGAGCCACAGCCCGAGCCCAATTTGCCTAAAAGGAAAAAGATTTGTGTAATTACACGTCAACTATGTAGGTAATCAAGTACTGAGCTTATAGCATACTCTTAAGAGCTTTAAAGCACCACGAACAGAATCTCGCACTTTTCCGCAGCTCGACTAGGTGGGCGGGGTACTTCTAAAACTCACCCAAACATAGCACACAGATAAACAGCGCAGTTGAGTATTGTACTCCAAAGCAGGGGCGGGACAAATACTTTTTTCATCTGGGACAGCATGTTGAAGCACAGAACAGCATAGGTCACCTTAACATTGGTTACATTTGAAGGTTTTGCATCCTGGTTTGGTCCTCCAGTGCATAGTCTGGTGACCTGAAAAATGTAAATACCAATACAGACAGCCCTTTTTGTAGTTATTTTGATTGCAAGAATGCTATACCAAAGAATACTTCGATCCTTTGTGAGAGAAGCCAGGCACTGTAAAATTTACCTGCCTGCCTAAGAACATGAATAACTTGGGAAATGATAGATAGATAGATAGATAGATAGATATATAGATGGATAGATAGATGGATAGATAGATAGATGGACATATGGATAGATAGATAGATGGATTGATAGATGGATATATATATATATATATAGATAGATAGATAGATATATGGATGGATAGATAGATATATGGATAGATAAATAGATAGATAGATAGATATATAGATAGATAGATAGATAGAGAGATAGATAGATAGATAGATAGATCGATGGATAGATAGATAGATAGATAGATAGATGGATGGATGGATGGATGGATATATGAATAGATAGATAGATAGATAGATCGATAGATAGATAGATAGATAGATAGATAGGGGAAATTTTTGGAGAAAATGTTCCCCCTCTCTTCACACACTCCTTACTGGAGCCATCTATACCTTACCGGGTATTTTTCCGGAGGCTCCCCTGAGTTGGTACTGTACACTTTTCTCAGCACATCTAGAGCTCTCGACTCTTCACCTTTGGCGAAATAGTACTTCGGTAATTCGGGTAAGAAGAAAAATATGAAGAGGCCCCCAAGCAAGTTGAGGATACCAGCCAGTGCGACGAGGAGTCGCCATGACTTGTATGTGATGTATCCAGTATCGAGAGCCAACGGCAGGGGCAGGATCAGCACTGCCGCAGCTAGAATAAATACCACTTGTTAGAGTTACGTATAAGGAAAATACACTAACAAATAAAGTATAACAAGCTAGGATATGTTCCTATGAGGAAAATGATAAGCAGCTAGATGTACATGCATGTGACTGCAGTGTTTTTGTCATTACTAGGGTTCGGAATTATATTCCCTTAAAACCCTTAGAATATTCTCTTTCAAGCCCTTAAATATTCTCAATATATTCCCTAAAATTGCCTTAAATATTCCCTAAAATATTCTCCTAAAAATCGGAATTTGTTAGTTTCTTAAAGACGAATCTCCAATAATCCACTGTCGTATAGGAGTGCAGAGCGGCTCGACTTTTCTTTAGGCATTATTTAAAAAACGCAATAAGTAAACTTAATCAACAAGCTACCACTTCAAGAGTCAGAATGCGAATGCGCCTTGTTGACAAGGGGTGGTTGAGGCGAGTTCTATTTTTAAACGTAACTGGACCTACCTGGTACGGCCAGAGTGCCCACCTACCCCAGGCTGAGTTTATTGGCCGCACTTAAACCTTACATCCATGCCATGTCAGAGTGACAATGGCCTAATCTCATGTTAATTTCGCTACACTGACCTCTGACATTGCTTTTCACTTATCAATTTTTGTTTTTATTGCACTCAGTTTGTTCAAAAACACCTAAATATTCCCAAAAACTACAAAAAGTCTTAAATATGCAAAAATATTCCCTTTCCCTCGAAATATATATTTATATTCCCTATAAAACTTGGTGGGTGGGGTCCATAGTTGCTGAAACACCTAAATACTAAAATTTGAAGTATTCGAAGCTAAGGAAAAAAATATGCATTATATATCTTTTCCGAACCCTAGTCATTACATTGTGAAACGTTGAACTGTCACCATCTTTATTCCTACAAAGGTTATGGGACCAAGTGTTGAAGTGGTACCAGTGTACTAAGTGGGAGCAAGTGCTACCTATGTTCCTACTACTACCAGTGTGAGTACTTTTATTGTGTTTTTCCTGTAAAGAAGCGATCTGTCAAAATGGAGAAAATCCGTGGAATAGATAAGCTTCAAGGATCCACAAATTGGGCCACTTGGCTTTTTGACATTGACCTAGAGCTTTCTGTGAACAATTTAAAAGATTTAGTAACAGGAGCTAGTGTTATGCCAGTGGAAGCGAACTTTGCGGATTAGCCGTCCGATTTTCTGGCTGCGTGCAACAAATTCAACGAGAATGATGCCAAGCTACGTTTTCTAATAGGAACTAGTGTGGGTAGTGAACCTAAACGGCATATTCTCACGTGCAAGTCTGGAAAAGACATGTGGGATACTTTGCACTCAGTGTATCAACAGAAGGGCGAGCGTCGGTTAGACCTGCTATACTGCGAACTTTTTAATTATCGGAAGTTAGATACTGATAATATTGCTACACATGTGTCCAAGATCAGCAAGATATGGACAGATCTCAATCTGGCTTTAAAAGAAAAGGATGTTCAACTTCCTAATTGTCTGTTGCTCAATCGTGTGTTAAATACTTTACCTGACGCGTATCTGGAGTTCAAGAACGCTTGGGAGAGTGTTCCTGAGAAGGATAGGAACATAACATTGTTGACAGAGAGGCTACGTCTGCACGAACAGAGGCTGGGTGAGAGTAATAAACCTGCTGAGACTTCTGTCGAGACTGCACTAGTGGTCACCTGTTTCAACTGTCACGAAAAGGGGCACTACGCTTCTAAATGTCCAAAGAAGAAGGCGCAGAAGAAACCGTGGAAGAAGAACAATAAGAAGAAAGGAGCTGAAGAAGGAAGAAAAGAAAATACTAGTTTGTACGCGACTGCTTTGTCAACCGACTTGCCGAATCAAGAAGATGAGTCACAGTGGGTGATTGACAGTGGAGCTACGCGGCACATGTGCAAGACTAGTGAAGGCATGAACCAATTGTGCACTAACTCTCTTTTTCAGGTTACAGTTGCAAATAATTCACAAATTGATTGCACTGGCATTGGTGATAAAAATGTAAATTTGAAGCAAGGCAACTTTGTCTTAAAAAATGTAGCTGTTGTACCTCAGCTCAAAACAAATTTACTGAGTGTCCCCACTTTATCAAAAAAGGGTTTTATCACTATTTTTGATGAATCAAAATGTCTTATTTACAAACAGGAAAATGTCAACATAACGGGAAAACCGACATGTAGTGGCACGCTATCAAAAAATGGTGCTTTTCTGCTAGACGTTGGCATGACTGATCGTAAACAAAAACAAAAATCAGATGTTGCTAATAATTTTTCTCCTAGCAATTCTGAAGTTGGTTTCGTAGCTGGTGATTCTAAGCCTAAGCATTCTCAAGTGCTTATGCACACTCGTTTGGGTCATCTGAATTGCCGCAGTATGAAGCTACTAAAGGATGGCATGGTGTACGGGGTAAAGTATTCCGAAAAGGAGGCTTTCGAGCCCTGCATCGCCTGTATCAAAGGTAAACAGGTAAGGTTGCCGTTTACTAAGCACGAGCTTGGACCAAAATCTAAACGATTATTGGATCTGGTTGTTAGTGATATAATGGGACCATTTGAAGTACCGTCTTTTTCAGGTTCCAGGTACTGTTTAACTTTTACAGACGATTTTTCTCGCAAGACATTTGTTTACTTTTTGAAACAAAAGTCTGAGACGTTTGATAAGTTCTGTGAGTTCAAAGCTCTGGTTGAAAAACAAACTGGAGAGAAATTGAAATGCCTCAGGACAGATAATGGTACTGAGTATGTGAATACTAAGTTTTCTTTGTTTCTGAAACAGCATGGAATTCGTCATGAACTGACAACCGTCTACACACCTCAGCATAATTCTATAGCTGAGCGTCTGAATCGTGTACTGCTGGAGAAAGGGCTGTGTATGCTCACGGAAGCTGGCCTCAGCAAGCAGTACTGGGCGGAAGCGCTGTCGACTGCAGCATACCTGAAGAACAGGTCGCCCACCAAGGCTATCAAAGGAAAAGTTCCTGAACAGGTTTGGTCTGGTAAAAGTGTCAATCTTAGTCACCTGCGAGTGTTTGGCTGTCTGGCTTATGCTCGAGTACCTAAAAGAGCTGGAAAGCTGGATGTGAAGAGCACAAGACGTGTGTTTGTAGGTTATTCGGAAGAACGTAAAGCCTATCGTCTTTTTGATCCTGATACTAAGAAAGTATTGTTTTCCAGGGATGTGACTTTCATTGAAAATAAATTTCCGGAACAATCAACTGAAGCTGAAAAGGCTAGTTTTGAGTCGATTCCGGGTGAGACTGTAATACCTATTGTGTTTCCTAGTCCACAGCAGCAAGCTGTCGTACCCGAGGGGAACACAGGCGACAACCAGCGGCATGAGCGGGGTAGTCCGCAGTCTGGTGTCTCCAATGCTGGTCGTGGTCGTGGCAGTCCGGCAACTGCAGGAACAAGTGCAGCAGCCGGTGGTCATGGCAATCAAGATGGCAGTCTGGATGGTTCGAGAGTGTCATGGAGTCCGTCACCAGTGGCTGTACCGGGTGATGACTCAGTGGGGGATCCTGACTACATTCCCGAAACTCCAGTACTACCAGATGGATATGGTAATAGATATCCTAATCGGGTAAGAAAATCCAAGATGTTTCCTAATTTTATTGCCTACAGTGTGTACGACGAAGTCGAACCGAGAACTGTGAATGAGGCTTTAGGAGATGAAAGGTGGAAAATTGGAAGGCTTAGGGCTGAAAAGAGCCAAGTCTGAACCATGTGTTTTTCACAAAAAATCTGATGGATATTTAATTGTTGCAATTTTCGTTGATGATCTGTATTTCTTCACTAACTCTAATGAAGCAGATAGAGTGAAAAAGGTATTGGCTGAACGTTTTGACATTCGTGATCTCGGGCTAGCAACCCAGATGGTTGGAATGCGTTTACGTAGAAATGGCAATACAGTTACGCTTGATCAAAGTGAATATGTGCGAACTTTACTGGAGAAGTACAGAATGTCAAACTGCAAATCAGTAAGTACGCCAATGGAAACAAATGTAAAATTTTCGAAAGAAGGAGAACCTTCAAATCAGCCATATCAAGAGTTGATAGGGTGCTTAACGTACTTAGCTATTCATACAAGACCCGACATTGCCCATGCAGTGAGCCGTTTAGCCCAGTTCAATGTGGGACATACCATTGATCACTGGAATGCAGCTAAACGTGTACTCAGATATCTACATGGTACTGTTGATCTATGTTTGGTTTACAGGAAGACTGGAAAACCGCCAGTTATGTATGCAGACGCAGACTGGGGAGGCTGTGATATCGACCGTCGTTCATACACGGGGTACGTGATGATGATTGCGGGAGCAGCGGTATCATGGGAAAGTCGAAAACAACAGACCGTGGCCATTTCGTCGATGGAAAGCGAAATGATGAGCGTCACCGAAAGCTGTCGTGAAATTCTCTTTGTCCGGAAACTGCTGAATGAGTTGTTTGGAGAGAATTACTTGGTAGATAGGACTGTAATTTTCAACGATAATCAGTCATGCCAACACGTAGCAAAGAATGAGGTCTGTAATAACAGAACGAAGCATATTGCAATCAAACATTTCTTCATACGAGACTGCATAAAAGCCGGTCAAGTAAATCTCGAATATTGTCCAACAGACAAAATGATTGCTGATTCTTTGACTAAATCCGTTCCCAAAGACAAATGTATTTATTGTCGAAGTGTCATGATGGGAAATGAAAAATAAATTTAGGGGTTTTAGGCTGTTCTGTATTGTATTGTTTTACTACTGTATTTGTAGTGAGTGGGGGTTTGTTAGAGTTACGTATAAGGAAAATACACTAACAAATAAAGTATAACAAGCTAGGATATGTTCCTATGAGGAAAATGATAAGCAGCTAGATGTACATGCATGTGACTGCAGTGTTTTTGTCATTACATTGTGAAACGTTGAACTGTCACCATCTTTATTCCTACACCACTTTGTAAGCGATTTGTGAAGTGGTCTCCTTGTGGACTAGTGGCAACAATTTTTTTTGTATACCTTGTCCCTTGTTTTTGTTTGACCTTGTCCTGCCCAAAAAAGGTGGGATTAAAGTATAAAACGCCTGGTTTTCCAGTAAATTTATAGGTACAAATTGAGAAACTCTTCTAAACTATATAAAAAACATTTTCAAGTAAATACGATTTTAGCAATTTTTTAAATATTGGTAAACTTTCTTCAGATTTGATTTCAACCGGGAGGGTGTTGTATAGACGTACACCTAAAATCGGAGGACTGTTCAAACGAAGGGAGGTAGCAAATTTGCCTATAGAAGTATATTTTTTGAACACGACCGAGTTTTATACGAGTGAAAGTTTGAATTAAGAGGGAAGTGTTCCGGATGTTCGCGAAAAAATAATAATACCTGACAAATAATAATAATACAAGGAGTAGGGAGAATAAATAATTTATGAAAAAGTGACCTACAAGAAGTACGTGGCGGCACTTCAGCCATGATTCTTATGCATCTCTTTTGAATTTTTAAAATTGGCTCAATATTTTGCTTTACATCCTTGTCTTCAGGCTTCCATACTGTCACGTACCTGGTAAGAGAATCCATGACAAGGTCCAAGCAACTCCCATTAGATAGAGATTTCTCGGTCTAGCACTGTCCGGGCTAAGTTCTCCAATGTAGGATTGTACAATGGTATTACATCCACAGCATCTGTGACATCAACAAAAATCATTATGCCCAAAATTCTGAAACCTATAGTCCTGCCAAGGTAGCTGTAGACCTGTCTCTATTATTCTAAGACGGCAGACTGAGGTTGTTCTAGAATCTAGAAGAACCGAGGATTGCTTCATCCAAAGGCACCAGTCTGTCTTCTTAAAATCATAGGACCAGATGACAAGTCTACAACTAGCTTGGCAGGACCATAGTTCCATCTACCCTCTATGCTTCTATAGTCGCCGGCCGAGAAGGAGACCAAAATGGCAGATGACAGCGGAGGGGTGGGTACCCCCTCTACGTGGCACCAGTACCTATGAGGCTGAGCTGCGAGCCACACTATTGGCTACGTCACACGATATACAGGCAAAATCTATTTATAGCCGATGCTTAGCTTAGCCTAGTGTGGGTCGCAGCTCAGCCTCATAGGTACTGGTGCCACGTAGAGGGGGTACCCACCCCTCCGCTGCCATCTGCCATTTTGGTCTCCTTTTCGGCCGGCTACTATACGAAACTATTTTAGGGTTACAGTAGCTATCTCTCGAAAACAGTAGGTACTCACAAGAAGCCACTGATAGTCCGAACTGTAGCAAACATAATGAAGGAGTTAGACCAGCTGGCTATAATAGTAGAGAGTCCCTCCAGAGTTGTGGAGATAACCAGAGTTCTTCTACGTCCTGTGGCGTCTGCGAGAACGCCCCAGAAAAGTGACGCCACTGCTGCACCTAGAAACCAAATAAAGGGTCCGACAACAGAACCACAGTCGTTCCGAACGTTTTTGCGATATTCAGTCTAGCTGTAGAGCAGGCGTCTAGATGTTTATTTCTAAAGATAGTGATGAACGAAAAGTTCTTGTCTTACTTTGTTCTTGCAATTCTTGCATGCAAGAAAAAGAACAAGAGTTGATTTTTGCTGCAAGAACAAGAAAAAGAAATGACTTGCAAGAAGAAGAACTCTTGCAAGAGTTCTCGCAAGAGTCTTGCATAAACCCAGGCAGTTTTTTTCCAAAGCTTCATTCATGGATTGCAGTCAATATTTTGTACAAAAAACTCTGCTGACTATTGGACGATATATATATCTTATTTATTGAAATGGCCGTTCAGTAGGCTAAAAACCAATTTATAACCGCAGAAAATTCCATGTGCATGCAAGAAATTGCAAGAGTCCCGCAGCAAGAACAAGAACAAGAGCAAGAAATGATTTCTACTGCAAGAACAAGAACAGGAACAAGATAGGATTTTTACTGCAAGAACAAGAGCAAGAGTCGCTTTGCGAGAACAAGAACAAGAAATACCGTTTCTTGTTCTTGTTCTTGCATCGTGCATCACTACGATAGAGAAGCACAGGTTCCATCCCAATCTTATCAATGTTTTTCTGATCGGCATTCACCTCTGATGTTCAGCATGTCAATTGAAATGCTGTGGTTGTTCGGAACCCACCTAAAACTGTAGGTCCCCATCGTTTACCCTCCACCCTTTTACTACTATACCTCCCATGAAGAGTCCATTGATAATTCCCATGTCATTCGAATCGATGTCGAGGTCACATTCGGCGAAGGGTAGGATGTAAGCATGGAGTGAGAACTCAAAACTTGTGGCGAGGAAAGCGAAACCTCCAATCAGAAGAAGTCTCCAGTGGAACCAGCGATGTCCCGTTAGGACCAGTGCTGTGTCGATGTCTACTGGATCATTTGAGTCTGGAAGGAAAAAGTCTTATTGGTTTTATAGTGGTGGTTCTGAACCCACCAACCAGGAATAGTCTCAGTCAGTGGTGTTTCAGACTGAGAACACTAAACCAGCACGATTGAAGTCCTGGGTTCGAATCCTATACCTGGGACATTTTTTGGAGTGAAAAAGCTGGATTAGAACAAACTCCACGAAATAACCCAATTTAACATGACTCACCGTTGTTGGCAGCATCATCGCGCACGCTCGCGCTGGGTTCGAGCGTCAGCGTCATTACTACTACGTGGTAGTAACTGAAAACTACACTCAAGAACCAAACGCTGGGAGATTTATTTTGAAAACGGCTGCAATGGTACTGTAGCACAACTTCTCCGCAGTTGACTAAGTGCAGAAGTTTTAAGTTCGCCTTGTAAGAATAACAGTGTACTGGGAACAGGTACTACCCATAACCAAATCCAACATGTGTTTTAGGTCACCTACAATACATTATTGAGTCATATATTGACAACAGATATACTGTTGCATAGGTACTGTTCCAATATTTACAATCCTCTGGCGCACATGTGAGGGAACATTCTACAGATCTATTCCTATTATCCATTTTTAAACGCATGCGATTTTTTGAAAACTTTTCATAGATTTTCAATAAATAGGTCTATCAGTTACTACACAGTAAATTTCATATAAATCAAATGAGTTTGAATATAAGAGTGGCGGAATTCCAAAAATTTTCGAATTTCAAAAAAAAAAAAACATATTTATTTTCAGTAACCACCTATTTTCATTGAGATCGGAGAAAAAATTGATAGTCGCCATCTTGAATCCCCCATTTTGAAATTAACTTTGAAAAACTTATGCCGTCACTGTATGCGGCAACTTTAAAAATGGTACCTACACTGCCCTTATTTTTTTTTCGCTATTATAAGCTGTTATAGCGAGTAAAGGGCAGAAAACGATTTGTCAAGTTGACTGGTTCCGCCCCTGAATCTCAGTTAGGAAGGACCTGCGACCCCACATGTATAAGCCAAAAATGGTCTATGTGGATGTACCTACCCGCCACTTTTTTTGTCCCTCCTAAAGCGCCAGAATTTCCTGTAAAATTCGTCTGAACTATAAGAAATGGTTGTGAATAAATGGGCAATCCGTTTTATTTAACATTGACAGTCGAGTCTGAACGGTTTGATCTTCAAAGACCTTATAAACTCAGTCGTGTACTAACAAAATGGCTGGGTATCTGGTATGGGGTACTACCAGCTCGATGGATAATTTTTGAAATTTATCATGGCTCCTAAAATATAAACAGAATATTTCTATATACCTTAGGTATGCAGGCAAACAAACCCTCATCACGCCCCTCTCAGTGTTTACCGTATTGTGTATACCTATAGTAGCACAACAACCTCCCCCCCTCCAAAAGGTTGAAATTTTCAACCACCGACCCATATTTCATGTTGCTGTGATAAGAAAAATGAGTTTGGCGTTTTGTGTTACATTTCACAAATTTTTAACCACTGAGTTTTCGGTCACAATAAGCTAAAATTCTCGTAAGCTCATCATAAGTGAACCGTTTGTGATTTCTATCACAAGAAGGGTGTTTTTTTTCGGAAGGGCTTTTTTCCTGCTACACATCGCTGAGCCTTTTTTCCCGTTGCTGATAAATGGAGTGTTTGGGCTCACCTGTAACCCAGAAGAGTGTTCCCAAAACTGTTTACCGCCCTTTTTCAAAAAAAAAGGTCGCAGGGCTAACAGCCCAGGAAAATGGACCAGCAAGCCATTGTTAGTTATTGTTATTATCCACCTAAGATGAAAGTGACGTCAGTCATATCCAGGGGTGGATAGACTTCACAAATGTGAATTATTATCGTTGATAAACTCTTTTCTAATCATTGCGACCCCTTTTCCTTAAGGGCCCGCTTAACCTGACGAAGCATTTTTTGCTGACCATAAGATTAACATTGCGGGCGGCGATTCATTTTCAAGGTTTACCCTTGGTTGGAAAGACACAAAATTTTGCCTGTACCTAACCCTAACAATGTTGTAGGCCGTCATCGAAGCAGATTTCCCAATTTCTCACTGGTTTCTTTTATTGCAACTGTTTTGCAAATGCTAGCATCGCATACCTCAAGAAAAGTGCTGTATCTCGAAAACCAGTAAAAAAATGGGAAATCTGCTTCGAACACTCCCTAGAACATTGTTAGGGCTAGGTATAGGCAAAATTTTGTATCTTTCCAACCAAGGGTAAACCTTGAAAATGAATCGCCGCTTGCAATGTTAATCTTATGGGCGGAAAAACATGCATCGTCAGGTTAAGCGGACCCTTAAATCTACTTCTTGTTCTGAACAAAATATAATTTTGGAAACCCCATGTGTTTCCGGATTCCAGCTCCCCATGTTAATCGTGGACCTACAGTTTTAAGTGGCTTTCGAACCGCCACAGTCTCGATATATATTTCATTTCATACCCCCCTGCTCGCAAGAAACCAAGAAAACTCAAAAAAATAAGGTTGAAATATACAATTTTGCCAAAGAAGTAAGAGAATTACCTGGAGTTGCTTTAGAGAGACCATGGACTATAGGAGTGATTAATGAGTTTGAGGAATGATCAATCAATCATTCACAATTAATCAATCAATCATTCACTGGATTACTGCTCAATATTTTAACTCCTTGACTTTGACTCCGTCGTTACTGTTCATTCTGCTCATTCATCACGGCTGCTCGGGATCATCAATTGGCTTTTAGGACTTTGTAATCATGACATCGAATGCCTAAATGGTTTCACCTGTCACGGGGGCGAAACTTTTTTTGTCTGGAAACGTCACATGAATTTTCTTTTCAGGTTTTCTTTCGTGGTTTGAAGTTGACTTGATGAGTTCCATAGCTTGTAATAAAAATTATTAAAACGCCCAGCAATTTTTTGTTGGTGGCATGGATTTCACATCAACCGTCTTCGGGCCAAGTTCGTATAAGTACCTATGTTTACGTTTTTTTCTGCACATTTTATGAGGATGCTATTTGATATTTAAATGTTCTGAAATATAATAAGTATGTTTTTTTAACGGCCAAAATTAACAGGCTGTGTTGTGATTTTACTATCTGTTAATTTTGGACAAAGTTTTTGTTGACAAAAATCACTCGATCGTAAAATCACCACACAGCCGGGTTGACCGTTAAAAAGATTATATTTCAGAATATATAAATATCCAATAGTTTCCTACCCCCCCCCCCCCCCCCCCCCCCCCATGAAAACAGTAGCAACCCAAAGAGTGCCTATTCAAGAACTTCGATGTCGATCGTACGACAACTTTTTTGACGCCGTTATACTTCCTTCGTCTAGAATAGCAATAAAGGAAACAATATATAAAAATGCAATATTGAGGCTTGTATGGCAAGTGCTCCTCTGGGGGCTTCAATAAATAGCTCGAGATAGCGGGACGACGTGCAGTTAGGGGGAGCTACAGGCGCATCATGTGTTATTGCAATGACAATAACGCCTTCGTGTTTCCAAACCCCCACTTCTGTGGCAGTTCCTGCCAATCTATTCTGGATCTGACTGAATATACATTCGCTATTTGTTTACGTTTTTTGTACATACTTTATAAGGAAGCTGTTGGATACTTAAATCAAAGTGCCTCTCAGTGGCCGAGTGGTCAAGGGGTCCGCTTTGTGTCCTGAGAGGTCCGGGTTCGAATCCCGGCGGAACGGAAAAATTTTCCGCTTCCGACATGGATGTATTGGCTTTGGCCCACTCCTAAACTGGCTTCGGCCCACTCATATTCGGCTTCGGCCACTTCATCTTCGGCTTCGGCCAGAAAAAAATCTAATAAACCAACTCATCGGCGCATATATTCTTTGAACGTCGCGCGTTAAATTAAATTTACTCAGAGTAATAGGATTGAGTCTTTGGAAGCTACCAAGAGCTGAAAGATAAAATTTGTCAATTTTTTTTTTTTTTTCGAATCCTGTTTTGTAGGAGCAGCTGTACCTACAGGGGAACGATGGAGGAGGGGGATAACGTTACGTGAGGAAAAAGCTATCTGTCGTTGTATTGTGATATTAAATAACCCGTCCCAGCTGAGGAATTCAGAATGAGGAGTATGGGAAAGAAATAATGCAAAAATGGGAGAGGGGGAGGGGGGGAGGGGGAGGGGGAGAGGGGGGGAGATTTGTACGTGACCTCAGCAGAAGGAGGAGGGGATAGAACGACTCAGGTGCGTCTCCTCAGCTTTCTTCCTTTCTTTCCTTGAATGATTTTTCATATATTGAAACTTTCAATGACAAGAACTGGAAGCCGACTTAAGGGTCCTCTATACCTGACGGTGCATTTTTTGCCGCCCATAAGATTAACATTGCGAGCGGCGATTCATTTTCAAGGTTTACCCTTGGTTGGAATGACACAAAATTTTGCCTGTACCTAGCCCTAACAATGTTCTAGGGAGTGTTCGAAGCAGATTTCCCAATTTCTCACTTGTTTCTTTTATTGCAACTGTTTTGGAAATGCTAGCATCGCATACCTCAAGAAAAGTGCTGTATCTCGAAAACCAGTAAAAAAAATGGGAAATCTGCTTGGAACACGACCTAGAACATTGTTAGGGCTAGGTACAGGCAAACTTTTGTGTCTTTCCAACCAAGGGTAAACCTAAAAAATGAATCGCCGCTCGCAATGTTAATCTTATGGGCGGCAAAAAATGCACCGTCAGGTATAGCGGACCCTTAAGTTTCTTCGAAAAGTATTTTTGGAGCATAGGGATATGCAACAACGTTGTTTATGTACACTAGTTTTCTCTATAACGACCATGTAAATTCCCTCGTTATAAAGAAAGCTTGCTATAGTTAGGGTGAGATTGCGGAGGTTTATCAAGAGCTCGTAGCGTTTCCTCGTTATAGAGAGGTATTCCTTATAGCAACCGACAGCTCCTAAGAGAGTAAAAGTGTAGGTCTTTAAAACGTAGACACCCCATATAATGAATTAGAAAAGGCTTTCATCTAACTGGAAAACCAATAACCAAATCGCCGGGGGAGCCATCTCGGCCGATAAAAATCTACAGCTAGCACGTAAAATATTTTACTACGAACGTAAACAGTCGGAAAAATAATGGAAATCGAACAAAGAAGACTGTTGCCAGTTGGAAATGTAGCAACACGGCACGTCAATGCATCCCCGAGTGCAGGTGCCGCTGGAAAAGACGTTATAAATTTGCAGCGTTTTCCAGTACAGGGTAATACTTTCCGGAGATTTTTTATCGTTTTCTATAAATGTGTTGCATTTCACTTTTACGTGAAAGTACCGAAGGGCTAAGTTTTTACTTTCTCGCACGTATGTAATACATGGGCTGAGAAAGTTATGTCTTCGTGCAAAATTTCGATTTTGAGAATTTGGGTTTCCCATGATCCTGGAGGTCCCCCGAGTCCAAAAAAGTGGTTTTTAAAAAATGTCCGTCCGACGTACGTACGTACGTCACTCTGTCGCGCAACTGGACGTCACACCGTTCGTTCGATTTTGCTCAAATTCGGTATGTAGGTACCTAATGTAAATATCTGGACATGTTTTTTGATAAATTTTGATAACTCAAAAATTGCGCCTGCTATGGTCAAAAAAAGGCAAAAAATCGTGTTTTTTGACAGTTAAGAAGGGCTGGAAGCTACGTATATCAAGTTGGAACCTTGAAAATTTGCGAAAGTGTTTTTGAATAGATGCTTTTAGGTCATTTACAATCATTTGGAGGTGGGCCAATAACTTGGCCCAGTTTTGGCCCAAACGCGTTGGTCGTCACTCCGGTAGCACTTTTCGATCGATTTCAATAAAAATTGGTAGGGAGGTGTACTTTAACCTAGTTTGATGTTTTAACGAACGAAATTTATCCAACATAATAATTATGGCCAATATTGGCATTATCGTAGGAAAATTTTCCAAAAATGGAAATCGCGTTTTTGATTGGTTCAGACGGATTTGCAACAACCCTAATCGACAGATTTCCTTGAAAATTGGTGAAAGTGGTCTCAGATAGATGCTTCAAGGTCATTTTCAATAGATTTTCAATTACTTGAAAATTAAGGCTGTGACATGGAACATGAAAACACGTACTTTGCGCGTCGAACGACACTTCACCATTTGACGGATATGTTTGAAATCCGGTGAGTAGGTGCCTAAAATTATTGTCCAGTGTATGGCAAAATATTTTTTAGAAAAAGTTAAAATTTTGGTCCAAAAAAAAATAAATTACGTAAAAAAAAATTAAATTTTCGATAAAAATTGCGAGAAAGTCAAGTGCGACCATTGTCGGACCCTTTATTTATTAAGTTAGAACCCAAGATTGGATATCACCATTCCAGTTTATCAGTTAGATACATTTTATTTAAATATGCCATGGAAGTTTACCTCATCGCAAGCTTTTCGTTAATTATTTGGTTGTTATTGCACTCAATCATACCAAAATTTACAGAATGCTTTTTCTTTTCTCTAGTAATGTGTGTGTAAATTTTCAGCTATGTACGCGCAACGACCTTTGAGATATTCGCTTACTTAAGGCTGTATATACATTCTCGACGAACTCCACCAAAACCACTGTGCGAAAGTAAATATTCGACAAAACTAATGTTTACATATTAGTACTGCTGGAGACTGGTAACTGCAATATCGCAATGGTTGTGTCTACTCTAAAAGCTAAACATAGTGTGCTATTTGAACGTGAAACGAACGCGTGAAAGTAGGACACTATGTTTAGCTTTTACAGGAGAAAAAGTAGAGGAATGCTGTTGAAATTACCCACTTCCGTAAGTGAAATAAAAATTGTCAAAATGTAACATGGCTACGGTAAATAGTACAAACATTTATCAAGCTTTTCTACTAAATGTGACGATAAAATCATACATTTTTTATTCCGAAACGTTACAAAAAAATATTTCGCGCGAGGTAGTGTTGTGTTTTCGCGATCTGTCAGAAAAACATGAGGACTGGTTGTTGACTGTTTAAAATCGCTCCTGTGGGCTTATAACTCCATTTCATGCAAAAATACAACACTACCTCACGACAAAGAGTCTCAGGTTTACATCCCCCTATAAACACTTTTCACTCGCCCTGTAACTTCGGAGTAGGGCTTGAAGTACGTAACATTGCGAACCAAGTACGTGTAGTCGACCTTAAAATCAGAAGAAAAAAATTGTCAGACATTTTTTCGTTCGTAACTTTGTTACTATCACTGAAGCTAGGTTTGGAGTTGACCTGAGCCATTGCATCCATCCCGTCAGCAGGAATTTTTACTTTCTTGCCCATATGTAATACATGGGCTGAGAAAGTTATGTCATCGTGCAAAATTTCAATTTTGAGATTTTGGGTTTTCCGTGATCCTTGAGGTCCCCCGAGTCCAAAAAAGTGGTTTTTAAAAAATGTCCGTCCGTCCGTGATACGGTAACGATTAATAACATGCTGGCAGTGCATTAATTAATTAATAATTTTAATTTACATTTTAAATCTGTGTGTGTTCTGGTTCGCAAGATTTACCTTAGAAAAAATACGTCGATTAAAAAAAAGGTTGGGTACCTCTGGTTTAAATAAAGGATGAAATAATAAGATTCATAATAGAACTGCGCGCGGCGAAAGCGCGCGAAGCTTCCCCGGGCCGCGCAGCCGGGCGATCGATACTCCCCTCACCCCTCACTCCCCTCAGTCAGTCGCGCGCGCGCTCCGGGGGTGGACGTTCTTTGCAGTCAGTGCGTTTTCGTTGTGTTTGTGTGCTGCTCATGCTTTCTTTCCTTCCCCTTCATCAATAAGGTATTTTATACCATTATTTATATTTTACAGTGTCGTTCTTTTAAATAGGAATATTTTTGGGATCACGATGGTGTGTTTGGCCTAATTTTCTGACAACCTACTATTTTAAAATAGTAGCCTTTTGTGACTACCTATTCTTAGAATCCTGGGCTAGTAGGTTACCTTGCGAGGGGGGTTGACCAACATCCAAATTGCGATAAAGTAAAGTGCGACCCTTGCCGGACCATTTATTTTCATACGCCGCCATTCGAACCTGGACCTCTCAGGACAAGTCGGATCCCATTTGTCGCTAGATATATGATTGTATAAGTCTGGAATTCAACAATTCTTTGCACTAATAAGCTAAACATACGATGAGGCTAATCTTGTCATTATACCCATTCGATAGGGGACACTATAGTACACTTTAGGGAAGTGGTGAAATGTAACCAAAGGGGTTTTTTTTTTTAACCGCGCTAATGTCCATTGGACCACACGCACGGGGAGTTGGCGTATTGCGCCTAAAGTAGTCCCTTACATTTCAGCCATTAGGTTGGCCCTCGGTAACCAAAGGGTGATAGTGTTGTAAAGATTGGTATGATGTGTAGCACACTTTCCGCACGGGAGATCAGAAGCATTAGGGTACTGGGAAGCGCGTACTTTTTGAAAAAAAAAATTCAAGAGGTTCTTTCATATTTTCCAGCAGTGAAATGGTGAGAATACAGGTTGATGGAGATGCTTAGTACGGTGAAAGAAATAGCAGACAGGTCTGTAACCCCTTCGAAGTCACGCAAGCCCTTATGTCACTCTGAAAATTCTCCAACTTCACCGTTTTCCACCCCAAATAACTTTCCTAAGTCGCTTAATTTCACGAAAATTCTGAAATTCTTTTGAGTAGGTAGGTATTTTGGTTAAGGATTCAAAACTTGAGGTATCTCTTACATTTATTTTCTTAAATACAAAAATATATTTGAAATTTACATATTTATCTATACATACTTTAAACATTTAAAAATAAAAAAAAAGCTCACAATAAAGGAAAATAGTTGGTGGGTTAGTTAGGGTTGGTTCCACCACCCCTTGTTAAGAGCGAGCCTAATCGAGATGAGTACATAGGTATCAAGTTAATCTTCAGTTAAACTTAACTAAGGATCAACAAAACCATGGACCCGAAAATTAGTTCCAGTTGCTTAATCTTACCCTTATCCACGCATCCAGTTAAACTCCCAGTTAAATAACTGTAAAATCAATATTATCCTAATAAAAATTAGGCGTTACCCAATTTAACCGAGAAAAAAAATTGAATAGCTCGACGATCGTGTGAACAGGGCTTTAAGGTTCTCCGAAAACCATTTTCAGGCCATTTGGGGCCACAAAATGGATCCCCGCTGCTCGTTTAATGGCCAAGCCAGTACGTAAATTAGTTTTCTGTAAGTTTTTCTCGAAAAAATAACATAAAAACGAAACCTCCGGTTGGAATTGGGAGTCGAAATTAAAATAGCTTGGGGCCATCCACCTTTGCATTTCCCTTTTTTAATTTTCCACATTTTGACTCCACCGAATTCAATTTATCCGATGAAAAACATATTCCACTCAGCTGGAAACCATTTTGCGAATTGCTCCAAATAGTCGGCGGGCTGGAAAAAACGGATCTCCTACATTGGATTAACTCTACTGCCCTCTATTCTGCCTTAAACGCTTGGGATTTGTTATTATTCCAGGGGGCCAGCCCCCTGTTGGAGGGTTTCGAACCACCCTCAACATGCTGGAAATATTAAGGTGGCCACCTACGATGCATTTGGGATGGCGTCCTGGCTGCCGGGCAGGGATGCGGGGTTTGGGATGTAAACTCAGGGATGGCTGGTGCCCACACACATCCAGCCCCGCATCCCTGTGATTTGTCTTTTGTTTACCAGAAATTGATGAAACCTTGATGTTATTGTAATAATCACAGTGTTTCGTCTGCCTCTTGATATTTTTCAATAAATATACTCAAAACAATTCCATCTGACTCCAACTTGAAAAAAAAAAATCAAAAGAAAAATAGTCGATATAGCGAGTTAATGCAGAAAGGGCATATCTTCAACAACTGGACGCCTACCAGGGATGCGTGGAATTCGGTCAAGTTGGAATTCCAAGATCGGGACGGCATCCCTTCAAAACTGTCCATCCCTCCCCACTTTGAGGCGTCTAGGGATGCATCCTCGCCAGGGCGCCGTCCAAAATGATCGTCTGTGGCCACCTTAAGACGTGAATGACGTTCCTAAAGACTTTGATAGGATGGGGATCCAACCGGTGTTCCTCTACCCAACAGGACTTAAAAAAATAATAAAAGTCGTGAAAATTCAAAAATAAAAATTGGATCAAAAACGAACCTGATGACAGGCAGAGGGGTGGAACCCCTATTTATTTTGATGATGTACTTGATCTTCATCATTAGGGCATAGGGGAGGTTTGGAATTCAAAAAGGGGGACCCCCCCCAACAGGGTGACCCCTCCCCCCTTTGCGTGTAGTCCCCTCAGTGAACCCCGTTCCTGGTCCCATTCGTCTTGTTGTATTTACCATTTGTAACAGGAGGTTTTGTCTGTAAGATAAGAAGTACAGTTTAGAAAGGGTGAATTCTCGCCACATGCTTCCCGGAATGGGGCTGTAATGGCAACTCAGGGATGGAGGGTGCCCACAAAAAACTGCCATCCCTACTTACTATAGGGATGTCAACTCGGCAGAACGGCCGTCCTGGACGCATCATTTATCACATCGAAGCTGTGACGGTTCGGAGCCTATATCAATACCTGAATATTTATCCCCCCAAACCTATACTAACGAAACTTAAAATAATACAATTTTAAATTACAACATTTTGATTCAAAATTCATTGAGTTAATAAAAACCAAATAAACCTTTTCAAACTTTTCAGTGCTAATGACTCAAGTTGAAAATGTGCGACCTATTAAGGTTTTTGTAAAATAAAATGGTACAGGTCACCCCTCATTAAGGGGTTGCTTCACCTCACGTCCCTCACGTGCCAGGGGTGGGGAAGGGGTCACGTGATTGGTCAGTTCGTCACGTGGTCAGTCTGTCAGGATTTGGGGGCTTTGTCTGGTGTACATTGGATGTATCTGTCAGTTTCCCAACCCCCAAATACCTACCCCTGTCAAACAGCCTCTACATTTTGTACCTTTGTGGCGGAAATTCCGGCTCTTTCCGAAATGTACGAGTATTAGGTTTTTTTCGAAATTTTTCAAGGGTGGAATACTAGGTACCTACCCTGCAATCTCTACCTAATTATTTTAGGTAGCTACTTCCATTATTGAGGAATATAAGGATTATTCAAACATACCTCAAAGTCAGGCTTCAGGAACTGTTTCATTAAATTAATTATTGGGATTTAAAAAATTAGTGATTAAATTGTCAAAATTTACGTGATTAGCTAATCAATAAAAATATTATATTTCAGAAGAAAAATACCCATGGATCTCTAAAAAATAAAGGGTCCGACAACAGTCGCACTCAACTTTCTCGCCCCATATAAAATTTTCGTTTTTTGTTGTTGAGATTTTTTTGAGATTTTTTTGCGGGCGTAATTTTTATGCAATCCAAAATCGGTTGAAAAGGACCCACGAGCATCTAGCTGAGATCAGTCACACCAAATCTCATGACTGTCATTTTATTACTGTACTCCCAAATGTGTTCCGATCATTCAAAAACATGGTTTCTCATTCTCAACTCATTTTCAACACTTTTTCGACAAAAACGGCCGTAATTTTGAAGATAACAAAATTCTGGTCGACAAATGTTTAAGTTACATAGTTTTACACAAATGAACCAAATTTCATGACAATCGGTCGATAAATGTGAATGGCGCCGAAAGGATCGAACTTTGGTCCAAAACGGCTGTAATTTTTAATTGATTCAATTTTCGTTGCAAATGACCTCGAAGCATCTATTTGTCAATACACATATCAATTTTCAATGTTATAGGTTGAAAAGTGTACCGTCAGCGCTTGTCCGACTAACCAAAAACACGATTTTTGAATTATTTTGGCGGTTTTTTGGCAATAGCGGCTGCAGATTTTGAGCAATCAAAAAATTCTTGAAAATACCACTTGGCAGTGATTTTACACAGGTCCGTACCAAATTTCATCAAAATCGGGTGAACGGTATAGGTTCTAGAGCACTGCACGGACGGACAGACGGACTGACGGACGACAGACTTTTCCAAAAACCACTTTTTTGGACTCGGGGGACCCCCAGGATCATGGGAAACCCAAAATCTCAATTTCGAAATTCTGCACGAAAACAATACTTTCTCACCACATATGCCTAGCGAGAAAGTAAAAAAATGTCGAACAAGAGCCTGACGTAATGTTTTCTGCAAAGATTGTAGCTGAGTAGGTAGTTATTATTTTCAGGCGAACCTCAAAATTTCAATAATTTTTTAATAGCGTGTACACCCACTTTGGAATTACATAATCATGGTTTCGCAGGCGTAGTTAACTTCATTGTCTATCGCAGGCAAAACGATATAAGTACGTGTACACCGACTTTCAAATTACATAATCACGGTTTTCGCAGGCGCTGTGAAAATTCAACAACATGAATCATTTTGAAACCCTCTCTATAGCGAACTCTCTTTATAGCGAGCAATTTTACATGGTCCCCCGACGGTCGTTAGAGAGCGATTACTGTATTTTGTGTGGATTAACAGCCACATTATATTTCAGAACAAAATAACCAAATATTTCCTCCGAGGGGGTAACCACTCCAGAGATTCTTTGAGATTCCGCTGAGATTCCATAAAGATTTCCAAAGATTCCCAACGATATTCATAGAAAGATCCCGAAGGGGTTACCACTCCAAAAAATTCCAAGATTCCCTGAGATTTCGTAAAGATTTCCAATGATTCCCAACGGGATTCCTGGAGTGGCTAACCCCTCGATTTCCTCTGAAAAGTGTCGTTGAGAAACGTCAAACAGCGTTGTGTGTATTACTAGGAGCCTACCCAAGCGCGAGTAATACGAGAGACTTTCTAATAGCATCATCATCGCCTTGTTAGACATTGTCTGGAGGGTTTAAATTTGCCAACTTTGATTTAAATTAGCGAAACTTAGATTCAAAGTTTCAAGTTTGTCAAAACTCAAACAGAAACTTTTCACAAAGACGTAAATATGTGTTGGCGAACAAGCAAATAGGGAAAAGCTGGTTAACTCGAAGATAGAACCGCCCGCATGGAGTTGGATAGACCCAAAGGGTTCAACTTTCTCCTAACTACAGTACGTCTAAATACAAATCCTTATTGCTAAACTTTCCCGCATGCTTTAACAAAACTTTTTTTCACGATTAGGTATTTGGTTTATTTTGTAAAAAATCTCGACTACACTCTGTGTGCCACTAAAAAACTCCTTGGCGCTACAGTCCTAAAAGCGTTGTGGTCGTGACCAAGGGGGTGATTTCGTCAGAATCACGCCCAACAGTCGAATTTTCCCCCGTGCGGTGAAGGTCATAACCATCAGGCCTGGATAGGTCTTCTTTCACCTATTCCTTGCACGTCCCCCCGAAAAGTAATGTTGCATGGTGTCTTTCACCATCCAGCCGATAGCGCCCTAATCTTAACTATATCTTGAGGATTGATCATCCAGCTAACTTTATCTTCACATTAAGGATCTGGTAAAGTCACTCTTACTATTGAAAGAGTTGGCCTAAGCCGAAACAGAATAGTGGAGAGTAGTCTGACAGAGAGCACCAAGTCTCAGAATGTGCCTTATATTTCAAGGCATAATTTTAAGCAGCAATAAGACGGGAGAGTTGTGTAGATAGAAGTAGGACTGCAGCAATAAAGGGACTGTAACTTGAGAGTGGGGGGGGCTTTACGAGCCAGCAATTGTGCCCGCCTCAGGAGAAACACATGAATTACAGAGTCCATGTACAACCCGCTAACATATACATCGTGAACCTGTAGGTATACATGTATATCTTGTACATTATAGGATGGGTAGCCGACTGGTCTCGACGGTTGTCTCTAAAGGATCACAAAGGTCACAAAGGTTGAATCCCGATCCGACCAAAAGTTTTTCTATGATCGGAATTCACCTCTGATATGTTCAGCATCAAAAGAGAAATAGATATTGAGACTGTGGTGGTTCGGAACCCATCTAAAACTGTGGGTCCTCATCGTCTGCTACCAAAATGGCTGGGGAGCTGGTATTTGGTAGCGCTACCAGCTGAGCACGACGGATAATTCTCGAAATGGTCTAGTTGCTGGGCCGCTACTGAGAATCAGCACTGCCAAGGTAAGGAACAGAAAGGTTTCTAGCACGAACCTCAGCTGTCAGCATAAAGGATTTTGCAGTTTTCCTCCCGCCTTCCGGTTCGCATGCTGAACCTTTCACTTTTCACTTCAAACTTTCAAAAACTTTTTCCGAAAGCTCTTCCACAGTACTAGACACAATACTCAACTAAGTCGCACGCAAGCTTCACCAAATACCAAACTATGTGCTTACTCTGAAACCAAAATTTTGGGGGAATGGTTTGGTATGGAAGGAGAAATTGAAGGGGTCCTAGGGGTTGGATACCTATAGATTTTAAAGTAGCGATAGAGGGATGAGAGGGGGCCAGCTCAGCAACTACCTATAGACCAAGAAATATCCAACATGCTCAGCTATAGCAGCACTACCAAATACCTGTTTCCCACCTTATCGTATGAGTACACGACGGAGAAAAAAGTTCGATATCCTCGGTATCGAACCTTGTTCCTCCAATGTCAACCATATGGATCACTCGGCTATCAAAGCTCTTAACGTCTAGACATACCTAAAGGTATACAAAAAATTATTATTCTCTTTTTGTACTTTCACTGACTTCAGCACTCGATAAATATTTCCACGCCCGGGCTGAATGCAAATTAAATGTTTTTATTAAATTCTTCTGACCCCAACGTTCGAATTAATTGTTTGGGGGGGGGGGGGGGGGGCACCGTAAAAATTCGAACCCTTTTACCGCCCTTGCATGAGTTCATATCTGCATGCCATGTTTTTTGGTGAGAAACTTCTAGAAACTTCTTCACATAAATTTAGGTATAAAGAACCCCGTCTATCTAGCAGCGCCGCCGGTTCTTATATCTTGAAGTAGGAAAGAGAGGACTGCTGTGCTGCGGCTAGATAGACGACCTTCTTGCTGAAGTTTTTTTTTTTTTTTTGCACCGGCTTCTTAGGAATATGGCAGCGCGGATGCCAACATGCGATACAGCTGCGTTCACTTCATACATCGCAGATATACATTAGCTATTTTGACTTCAAACGTATGGAAAATTTATAGCCGCTTTACATGACAAACAAAACACATTTGCAGATTGTAGAGAAGAATTAGATAAATGCTGAAGTAGGGGAGAATGGGACAATAAGGGGTAGTGGGGCAATTTTGGATCATGGAGTACATGGAGTAATATGGGGTAAAGTTTGTTCACTACTGGGAGTTGGGGACCTATACTAAAAAATCACTATACTCATATCTGAGGACTTCTTCGACAGAATCATGATCTGAAGCTTTCGACAGAATTACACCGTGAAGAGAAACGTGATGTCTTTCACAAGTGGGAATAGTCGGCATAGTAAAGTTTAAACGGAGAAGTTGTTAAATAGTTTGATCCGACAGTAACAACCCCCTGGTGGTTGTTACTGACCCATAAAGCCCCCCGAACATCAACTATTCTTGGACTTCAAACTGTAAAGTGGGGGGGGGGGTTAACTCTCGAGTAAATAGCTAACCCCTCCCCCCCCTCCCTCCCCTCCCTACCTGTAAACACGTCCCACCCCCGTTCTTTAGAACTGAATCAAGCCCCATACGATAAGCCAGTATATACATTTGCTGATTGTTGACGTTTTGGAGGATTTTTAAATGTTCTGAAATATATTACGCCTTTTTAACAGACTGTGTGGCGAATTTACGATCGAGTGATTTCTGTCAACAAAAACTTTGTCCGAAATTAACGGATCGTAAAATCACAACACAGCCTGTTAATTTCGGTCGTTAAAAAGACATATTATATTTTAATATCCAGTAGTTTCCTCATAAAGTGTGTAGAAAAAAAAAAGTGAAAAAATTCACCCTCTTAAAAATTGCACCCTTCCACTTGGATAACTCGTCTAAGATCCATTTAAGAGTAGTGCCTGTCAAGCTGTTACCTGTCAGGTTTACAGTTCCCCCTATTTTCCCCCTCTGCCCCCCCCCCCCCCCCCGGTACTCCTCCTCCTTCCCCTCATACTCCTGCTGTCACTCCTGCCAGACTCCCATCGCAATGTTGTCTCTTCTACCCACCCCTTTTGACAGCCACTACATTGTGATCAGTTATCTCCTTATGTGTATACGACAGGTTCATAAGGTTCATTCATCATGAAATTGTGATGTATATGAAGAAAGGGTTGTAGTCTTGCTAATGGAAAAAAAAACACTACCTCAGAAAATGATTGGATTATGTGATTGCTGACTTAGTTTCAATATAATCGCATTTTTTATTCTGACCACTAAATAAAAAGTTATTACACTCGAAAGTGGCCGGATTTTGGATCGGTATCTATAGGAGGTGAAAATACCGAAAGTGACGTAAGGTTTGGCTACTTCTGCTAAGGTCCGCATCTTCTGCTACCTATCTCACTATAAGCTAACTGTAGGTACATAAACTAAATCAAAGTCTGACAAAGACACAGCTACTCTACTGTCTCAACTATGAAACCGGAAATCAAAATTGTCAACTGTATCTACGAAGGGAGAAGACCTTGGGAACAAATTAATAATCCTACAGCACCGCTTGGAAGTTCTTTATCGCGGCTGATATACAGATTCTCCAAATTCGATATCAGCAACAGCCTCATTCTAAAATAAAATTTGTATATTGTTCTTCAGTGCCTTTGATGACCTTCTTCACCAACTAACTTCAACTTCTTGTCTTCTTCAGGTGAAGGTGATGCTTCGGGTGACCGGCCCCCCTGCTTCAGCTGAATCCCCACAGTTCTTCACTGTGGACAGCCGTAAGAAGCAGGTCACCCTGCTGGACCCGTCAGTATGCGGGGCACCTCCTGCGCCTGAGGACCGCCGAGTGGGGGTCACCGCCCCCAAAATGTTCGCTTTCGATGCCATTTTCTCTCCTGAAGATTCTCAGGTATGGTACCTTTTTTTGTGAAGAGGTATTTCTAGAACTGGTTTTATACGTAGCCCTAAAAAAATTTAGTTCTATACCTAAATAGGTAGTTCTTCTGCAAGAAGAAACATAATTAAGTATGATCTCTTATTTTACACCTAATGTTAACTTTAGCAAACAAGTGCAAGCTTTTCCCGAAAATTAGCCGATAACTTTTTATCTTGCCGTTAAAAGTCCACTAGCTAACGATATAATAAGGGCGCTATCGGCAGGATGGTGAAAGGCACCAACTTTTCTTATCGGGAGGATAACGCCATAGTGAACTTTTAGGGGACACTATAGTAGACTTTAGGAACTTGTGAAATCCATTCTAAGCTAATATAAATCCTTACCTCTCTATAGCGAGCTCTCTTTATAGTGAGCAAATTTGCAGGGTCGTTTGTATACTGTGATTTCTTTGTCAACGATCGCTGAACCATGAAACTCTCTCAAAAACCTGAAATATAATAGGCTAATCTGATAGTCCATTGTCAAGCTCCATTCTATGTGACAGTAGCAGTGAAAGGAAACCTGTGCTAACAAAGCTGAAAACAAATGACGGGGGGGGGGGGGGGGGGGATGGAAATGACCTAAAGGCAATGGATTGAAACAGACCTCACAATAGTAGGCATGCTAAACTGATTGACGTACTAATCAATAGGGGGGGGATTCAAACAATTCCCCCACCTCCCCATTAGTTGATATGAACCCGGCCCATATCTCTCAATCAGGCATATTAAGCCAATCCAGGAATTTTGGGATCCTAATCTGTTTTTACTATGAAAAGGGGACGAATGGTCCAACATTTCGTGATCACGTACACAAGGGGTGATTTGGTAAGAATCACGCCTTAAAGTCTAGTTTACCCCCAATCGGTGAAGGCCAGGGTCAGTAAAATTGACCAGGACAAGTCGAGATCTGGGTCCTTTTGTTTCAAAGCTCATGCTTACTAAGAGGATCCCGGAAATTCGCGGGAGCCAATTCGGGTTATAGGTTCAGGGTCACATAGTATAGGCTGATAATTGGTATATAGGGTCGCTTATTCCTGTATCCCCTTAATTGCAAATCACTCACTTCCCCCATCCGCCTGTCAGGTACTTAGATATTTATTGGCAAGCATATTCGATAGTAAATTTGTGAAATAGATAAACCTCGCGATCCCAAAATAATAGGTATAATACCACTGTATATATACTTAGGTACTACCATCTTGATTCAAATTATAACTATTATATGTAGAGTGGATTTTCTCCATGCAGAAATTATTGTGTGTACATGTTGTCCAGTATATCTTCCCCTTTCCACCAATTCCATGACAACCAACTTCCCCTCCACGAAATAACAAACTGTGTATCAAACACCACCCTTTCTAAAATTTCCATCACTTTGAGTAGTTAGTGAAAGTTTGACAGCAACCTTTCCTTCAAAATTGCACTTGTCCGCTGAAAACCAGAGGGGAGCCAAAGGGGTGACGCGTAATTTGAAAAGGCTCCGATACCCCCCCCCCCCCCCCCCAAAGGTAACAAAACTAATTTCACACGAGTGTGGGCTAGGGACCCATAAAACCCATATTATTTGAGTCTGAGAATACTATAGGTATAGGTAGATGGATAACGGGAAAGTCTTTTGAAATATTTTTCCCTGGTCTATCTGTAAACTTATTACCTATGCCAGGTATAGGTATACAGGGTGTACCGTTATTATTTTCCCCCCATTGCATTGGGCCTCTTCGTTTTGATATCAGCAAAAATAAAAAATGACCCTAGTCCTTAAGGTCATTAGGTGCTAGGTCATTATACTGTTGACAAATTTTTATTTCACTTTCGGAAGTGGGTAATTGCAACAACATTTCTCTCCTTTTTCTCCTGTAAAAGCTAAACATAGTGTCCTACTTTCACTCGTTCGTTTCGCGTTCGAATAGCACACTATGTTTAGCTTTTAGAGTAGACACAATTTGCACATTTGCAGTTGCCAGTCTCCGGCAGTACTAATACGTAAACTTTAGCTTTGTCGAATATTTACTTTCGCACAGTGGTTTTGGTGGAGTTCGTCGAGAATGTATAGTCCCCCTTAATACCAAAATTACTGTAGAAACCAGTTTATGCAATGTACTTACATTAATGCAAAAACTTGCATAATCATTTTTTATACTTACAATTTTCGTGAGTTTTCTGGTAAAGATCCGCTTAAAACAGCATAAGTTATAAATTTGAAATCTGCCCTTGGAAGGCAGGAAATTCATCATTCAACGTCATCAGGAGACCCCTTTGTGGTGAAGGTATACCCGGTTTGGGTATAGAAACACCGTAGAAACCAGGTCGCTGAAAACTTTTTTGTTGACAAAAATCCATCGATGGTAAAATCATTTAAAATACCCAATATTTCTCTCATAAAGTGTGCAGAAAAAACTAAAAACTTGCACCGCATTTCCTATCTAACACACCCTGTGAACCATGCATGGAAACATATTTTATTCTTCGGGGTAAAGAAGCTGGAGAAGTTTTTAACTTTCTCGCGGATAACGGAAAGCTCAGACACCGCTCCGAGCTTTCTGATCGCTTTATATCGCCCCAACCTGTTTATACCGATCCCGAAGGCAATATCACAAAAGGTTCGAGGTTTGTGGTCTTCTTCACAACTTTTTCTTCCTATAGACTCAATATAGGAGGGAATATGTGAAACTTATCACGGGTGAGGAGGCTAATATTGGGTGCTCTACCAGATCCTAGCTTTGCGAACTTTTCAAATTGGAAACTCTTTATGCTTAGTAGGGTTTGCATGTGTTCAGTGTTACCCATACCTTAAGCTCTTGCTTTAAGAGGACGCTATACCTGACGATGCATTTTTTGCCGCCCATAAGATTAACATTGCGAGCGGCGATTCATTTTCAAGGTTTACCCTTGGTTGGAAAGACACAAAATTTTGCCTGTACCTAGCCCTAACAATGTTCTATAGGGAGTATTTGAAGCAGATTTCCCAATTTCTCACTGGTTTCTTTTATAGCAACTGTTTTGCAAATGCTAGCATCGCATACCTCAAGAAAAGTGCTGTATCTCGAAAACCAGTAAAAAAATGGGAAATCTGCTTCGAATACCCCCTAGAACATTGTTGGGGCTAGGTACAGGCAAACTTTTGTGTCTTTCCAACCAAGGTTAAACCTTGAAAATGAGTCGCCACTCGCAATGTTAATTTTATGGGCGACAAAAAATGCTCCGTCAGGTATAGCGGACCCTTAAATAACCAACAGTGTCTTCAAAAATGATTGGAAAAAAAAAAACCGGATTGTGTAGTGACCCTAAATCTACTAAGGTCCTGCTTTGTGTCACTTCCGGTATTTCGAAAACTAGAACACAGAGGCTAAACTCAAAATCCCTCGGAAGAGTTCGCGGAATACCTTGGACGGATTCAAGACAGCGGAATCCGATAATGGCCTTAGGCCTCTGGGGGGGGGGGGGTTGCCCCCTCTTGGGGGGGGGGGCAAGCCTGAGGATGTATATATTTGTGGGAGCCCTAAGCCTCCAAGCTGGGTCGATGTTGCTACGGAGTTGAGACTTTCTTGACAAAGCAGTGGGGGGCAGTTCCCCCCTTCCCCCTTGATCTGCATGCAGCCCCCGTTCCTCCTGCCCTCATTCCGTATGCTGCAGGTGTATTAAATTATATCCCCCTCAAACTGAAAAAAAGTTATTAAAATCTGACTTAAAATTCATTTCTTACGCCCGCACTTCACACTTTTTTGCTAATCTCTAGTGGTTTCAATTAGTGTTTTTGTTTTTTTCAGACTGATGTTTGCGCGAATGCTCTTACGGATGTTATCCATGCTGTTATCAACGGAACTGATGGCTGCCTCTTTTGTTTTGGCCACGCCCGACTCGGTAAGCAACAAAGTAGACTATCGTTGAAGGGACGAAGTAATGGCCACAGTGGCCGCCGGGTAGTTACCACCACCACCTTCGGAAGAGCTCGAGGTGGCTCGGGTTTTGCCAGCGTTTCATTGGCTACACTGCACTGTCCACTGCAGCACGAAGGGGAACTGCTACCTGGAAGGGGAACTTTTCTCGGAATGCCTCCCTTCAAAGTGGCCATTAATTGGTTCCTTATGAATTAATTATCCATCGTCCTAAGTTGGCAGCTTCTCACCCATCGTGTTAGTACACAGTACAGTTTCCGATCACAAAAAGTTTTATAAAGGAGAGGGATCGAACCGGTGGTACCAGGTTCTCAGTTTTCCTCTAAAAACAGTGGCAGTAGACTAAGCTATAAAAAAGAGAACCCAGGGTCTACTCCCGAGGTGTCGAGATATTTCTTTCCCTATACCTGCACCTGGCTTTCACTGACTAAGGGGAAACCCAACTGCTCAGCGTGATTCTGACCACGAAGGAGTTTTTAGTTTAGGAAAAGCGACAGTGCCACAAAAATTTAATCCGGAGTTCAAAAAGATTTTCTAATTGGGATTCGCTGAGTAGCTCTGGGAGTTTCAATCGGAGAACACAGCATGGAATTAAAACGGAAAAGGAAAGTCCCCGATCCCTGAGGTATAGGCTGGTCTGCATTCCTGTCATGAACTCCGCAAATGAAGAAAGCAAATAGAGGACTCTGGGGAACTGCGGTGAAATTTATTTCTTCGGCTGGGGATGAGCCACCCAGTCGTTCGTCAGCTACTGAGTGAAGACGTGCTTCTAAATGCACAGGGAATAGCATGTCGTCCGTAAAAAGAAGGTCGTCCATTTAGCCGCGCTGCGCCCCACCTCACTATCCTACTCTATGGTATCGAAAACGGCGGCGCGGTATAGCTAGATGAAGGACCTCCTTTAGTTTAAAGGTCCGTTCACACTCTCATATTTAATTTCGTACAAAAATGTTTTTTATTTTTTTTATTTTGACTGTTCGTCCACGCCTGACCCAATCGACCAATTTAGCTGAGATTTGTTACACGCCTCCCTAAAATCATTATTTAGGTATGTTTTGCTAGAATTTTTTATTACTAAAAAATTAAGGTTGTTATTGCCAAAAATGTGCAAAAAAAAAATCTGTTTTCTAACCGGGCTAAGGACACAGTTTAGGTGCGCTTTCTTTCTTTATAAGGCGGATGGGGAAACCCCGAGGCTCCCCTGAACACTTAGGCAGGAGTCCATTGTGTCTCCCCGCATTAGCTACCCTACAGCAGGAGCCTGGCCCACTGCAGGAAGCTGTGGATGTTTACCAGAGGTTGGTGCATGATATCAGCAAGCTTTAGTCACGGTTTTCAGTATAGTTTGATAGTTAGGTTGGTGAGGGCCTCACATTCACAGAGAACGTGAGCAGGAGTTTGCTCCCCTTGTCCCCGTGGAGACTCCAGAAATTACCAGACTTCTACAATATTTTTAAGGTTTTCATTTTGTTCCTCTTTCAGGGAAGACAGCAACCATGGTGGGGTCCCCTGAGTCGAGCAGCAGCCTAGGAGTCATCCCTTGCGCGATTTCCTGGCTTTTTCGAGGCATCCACGAGCAAAAGCAGAAAACAGGGGCTCGGTTCTCCGTCCGTGTGTCAGCAGTAGAGGTCTGTCCTCCTTCGCAAACCTTGAAGGACCTTCTTGCGGGCCACGCTAACGGTAAGCACCACCACAGAGTATAAGAACTATATTGTCGAACGAACGAATGAATGGCCACAATGGCCGCCGGGTGGTTACCACCACCATCTTTGGAAGAGCTCGGGGTGGCTCGGGTTTTTGCCAGTCTTTCATTGGCTACACTGTCCACTGCAGCACGAAGGGGAACTGCTACCTGGAAGAGGAATTTTTCTCGGAAAGCCTCCCTTCAAAGTGGCCATTCATTGGTTCCTTCGACCGATAGGTGTTTCCGAATACAGGAGTCTCTCTATAACGACAATTCGCTATAGAGAGATGGAGACAGGGTTTCTCAAGGCACCGTAGTGTTCGAGCGTTATAGAAGGTGTTCGTTACAAAGAGCATCGTTATAGAAAGTGCATGGCATCTTTATTGCAAACTTAGTCTTCCGCTTTTAGATCTAAATAAATTCGTCAAATTTCACTTAATAGCGCAGACTCGCACAGGGCTCTACAAAACTAAATAAATAAAATCTATTCACTTGAATGTAAGCAATTTCGGTTTGAATAACGTAGAGCTGTCATTGACAGAGATTGAATCCGGATGGGAAACCGTCAGCAATCCGAGGTATCACCAAGGATAGGAGAGGGTTGAAGGTAATACAGGTGATAACATACGACTCACTTTCCTGCAGAATGGGTTTCAATCAAAACAAATGCGCTACAGCGGAAATAAAACCCAGGAAGGCGGTGGCAAAGGCTCCCAGCAGCGCCGCGTGCAACTTACTGTATGTCAATACGTGTTAGTGTTTACTTACAACTTCGAATTCACAAAAGAATGAAAAAGACTAACGTAAATCAAGAAAAGTTGGACCAACTTAGGGGAAAGTTGGTGTAACCTTTTCACCCTCAAAAAGGCCAGCCACCCCGTATAGTTTCAACTTCGACAAGTTTTCTTCTTAAAGTTCACCCCTATAATCTCATTTTCACCCCCAATTCTTTGAGTCAGAACTTGTATTTTTGTTCTATGTCTGGCGATGTTAATTTGATTTTATTTCTTGGTAATACCGCGAGATATAAACCAACCAGTTTCCTAGTTTTTATTGAAACGTAAAAATGCGCCATCTGGGAACACTTGACGGGATACAGCTTCAGTGTTCTTCATCCCCCTTTGGTGGGAAATCTGGTCACGTTTCTCGTTGGAACTTCTTTTTATTTTTTTTCTTCGGGGGAGAATTGGGTCCTCCGAACTTTTTCATCAGCCTTGGCCCAAATGGGTTAACGTTGCAGGATGGAAGAACAAGAACAAACTAGGGGTAGTAGTTGAGGGTTGAAGGGGGAAAACCTACAGGTCGGTTCCGAACTACCATAGCCTCGATACAAATTTCTCTTGAGACGCTATCAGACGTGAATGTCGTTCAGAAAAATTTCGGTAGGATCGGGTTCGAACTTCGAACTGGTGTTCCTCCAACCGTCTCTAGACCACCCGACTACTGAGGTCCTGAGGTTCAGCTAAAAGAAGGAATCAACTCAAAAAAGAAAGAACTTTTTTCCCGCATAGGTTCGAACTTGGTCGTATAATAGTCAAAATGGGGAGGAGGAGGAGTAGGAGCGATTTACGGACCCATTAAGAAGGCAATAATACTGGGGAGTTGGGAGTTCGGGGGATAAAATGCTCCCCATCGATGGAAAACTCCCGCAAGTCGGTGAGAGTAATTTTCCCATTTCCATTCTTGGTTGCCCCGAAAGGAGCGAACCTCAAATTCGGAAAATGGGGCAGTGGGCGAGCCACAAGTTGTTTTGGAAAGCGAAATGGTCACTTCTTTCACCCGTTAGCCTGAATTCCACTTCCGGGAGCACTAACAAATTCATGACTACTTCCTGCCAATCTATTGGAACGAAGGGAAATGGTTTTTGGTTTTCGTATAAAAGGATTCGAAGTAGGTCACTTTCAGCGGGAAAGGGTAAAATGTCCCCTTGGCCGCAGCTGCAGAATTACAGCTGTCACTCTCTATAACGAAAACCTCTCTCTATAGCGAGAAAATTTACACGGTTCGTTGACTGTTGTTATAGAGAGAGTGCTGTTATTAAAAAGGTTCCAATTCAAAAAGTTTTTTCTACTTCTTTCGGGGTTTTCCTATGGTGACTCTAATGTAGAAATCTCTCTCCATAACGACCATTAATAAGGGACCATGTAAATATGCTCGTTATAGAGAGAGTTCACCACAGAGAAGGTTTCGTAATAACTTTTATTTTGCTTACTAATGCACTCATAGGCATACGTAGGTAGATCTCGGATATTTATTTCCTTACATCCTTTGATATAGTCACTCACGCAAAACTTTCTGGTAGGTATAAGCACCTACTTAAATACGTACTTAAGTATACCTACCCATTCAGGCAGAGGTAGAGGAGAGCCTCATCAAAAGGAGCATAATTTATTCAGATTTGAAGCAGTGATGTTTGGTGGTAGAAACATTTTGGCGGCAGCCTCCCCCCCATAATCCTGCTTGAGTGGGGGGTCGTTAGAACAAGACCCCCCCCCCCTCCCCAAAGTTCCAACTCCTGCGGGCTTGAAGGGGACCGTTTCAAGTTATCAGATAGATCCTTCCGAAACTTCCCTAACTTTTGAGGACCCTTCTCGACTTTTCCGGAATTCTTTTTTACTTCATCCAGGTTTGATTTTAATTTGCTGATAAGGGTTTATGCCTCCCCACTTTTCCTGGTGTGTATTTAACGGAGTTCCACTTGTGATTAATCACAAGCCCAACAACTAGACCAGTCCATGAAGTATCCATTGTGCTCAGCTGGCGTCGGTGAATGTCGAACTAAAAAATTCTTGGTAACCGATGCGATGCTAGAGAGGCTGTTTTTACACCTGTGACTATTAAGGAAGTTTCGTTGGAGGACTCATAAAATGTGAATGATTTACGACGTACCGCGTATGATATTAATTAAAGTAATTAGTGAAAGGTGGCGCGAGGAAGGGGGGAGTCGTCAACCACCGTATGCTACTTCCTCTGAAACCGTACTAATTTTCTAAGTAATTCTGTGTACCTAACTACCTTTGTTCTTTCATAGAGAAAAGTACGCGAGGGGTTAACCACTCCAGGAATCTCGTTGGGAATCTCGTTGGAAATCTCAGGCAATCATTGGAAATCTTTATGAAATCTCAGAAGACGACGACATCCATAGCTGGGGGACTTCGGACGTTGCTACGCTTTTAGTTTTGGAGGAAATTCCACGAAAAATTACATTAATTTAAGAAAATGTATAGCTAGTTCACTGCGCTGGTAAAATTGTGAAATTCATCCCCCTTGAGAAGTTAGGGGGTGAAAAGTAGATTTTTTTCTCTTAGAAATCTTGCTGCTCCCAGAATTTTACGAATCTTGATACGATTCGTGGAGTACGTGCGTATAAAGTTGATTTGGTGTGACACGTGTCGCCAAAATAAAAGAAACCCTGATGCCATTGAGGCAGGGGTGGTTTACACCCTCCCAGGTATTACGGCCTCTACAGCCTAGGCATTTATCCATACGAGGGTGAAAAAAACGATTTTAATTTGCCAAAAGATATTGTAATGGAATGTGGTAGTTATTTAAATTATAAATGTACGCCAAGATATTTTAAAAAAATATTGAAATTCGCTTCGGAAATTGCAACGTCTCGTCAACATGAATATATGCCGTTCTAATTCTACAGACAGCGAATGTTGACGAGGTCCGCTCGCTGGGTAGTATACAGAATTGCATACTTAGCTTATGCCGCATAAGTCATTGGATGGACTTCACGCAACAACGCACTAACTAGCCACAAATTAGTTGGGGGGGGACTGGATGTCGTCCCCTCGGGGTGCATCTTTCCTCGAATCTCGTTGAGAATCTCAGGAAAGCTTTGGAAATCTTTATGCAATCTCAAGCAATCTCTGGAGTGGTTACCCCCTCGAAACTACGTATACCCAATTAAATGTAGCTACAATACCATAGGGTGGAACCTATGTTCTGTTTTTTTAGATTTCGATGTAATGGAGGATAATGAACTGAAGCATAATAATATCTCCACAATGTCACTTTCTCCATAGCGAACTCTCCTTATAGCGAGCGAATTCACGTTTATCTCTCTCTATAACGACCAACTTCCTTTTTTTCAGACTGCGAGCAAAGTCCTGGGGTATACCTGCGAGATGACCCACTGTTCGGAACTCAGCTTCAAAACCAGAGTGAACTTCGGGTACCTACCGCTGAGAAAGCTGCTTTCTACCTCGATGCAGCCATTGGGAGCCGGTCGGTACGGGAAGACGGCAAGGACTCTCACTTCCTGTACACTCTTCATGTCTACCAGTACAGTGTTGCAGGTAGAGGAGGAGGTAAGCAATCTGCCGAAGAGTAAAGTTGGTATGAAGCTCCCTGGAATGCGGGGCTGGACGGCTTGCAGGGATGGCGGGTACCACACACAAAACTGCCAACCCTCACCATCCCGGCCATCCAGGACGTACCCGTATGTATTCATTCCTCAGGTAGACAGAGCCTTAAGGGTCCGCTATACCTGACGGTGCATTTTTTTCCGCCCATAAGATTAACATTGCGAGCGGCGATTCATTTTCAAGGTTTACCCTCGGTTGGAAAGACACAAAATTTTGCCTGTACCTAGCCCTAACAATGTTCTAGGGAGTGTTTGAAGCAGATTTCCCATTTTTACTTTCTCGCCCGTATGTAATACATGGGCTGAGAAAGTTATGTCTTCGTGCAAAATTTCGATTTTGAGATTTTGGGTTTCCCATGATCCTGGAGGTCCCCCGAGTCCAAAAAAGTGGTTTTTAAAAAATGTCCGTCCGACGTACGTACGTACGTACGTCACTCTGTCTCGCAACTGGACGTCACACCGTTCGTCCGATTTTGCTCAAATTCGGTATGTAGGTACCTAATGTAAATATCTGGACCCGTTTTTTGATAAATTTTGATAACTCAAAAATTGCGCCTGCTATGGTCAAAAAAAAAGGCAAAAAATCGTGTTTTTTGACAGTTAAGAAGGGCTGGAAGCTACGTATATCAAGTTGGAACCTTGAAAATTTGCGAAAGTGTTTTTGAATAGATGCTTTTAGGTCATTTACAATCATATGGAGGTGGGCCAATAACTTGGCCCAGTTTTGGCCCAAACGCGTTGGTCGTCACTCCGGTAGCACTATTCCATCGATTTCAATAAAAATTGGTAGGGAGGTGTACTTTAACCTAGTTTCATGTTTTACCGAACGAAATTTATCCAACATAATAATTATGGCCAATATTGGCATTATCATAGGAAAATTTTCCAAAAATGGAAATCACGTTTTTGATTGGTTAAGACGGATTTGCAACAACCCTAATCGACAGATTTCCTTGAAAATTGGTGAAAATGGTCTCAGATAGATGCTTCAAGGTCATTTTCAATAGATTTTCAATTACTTGAAAATTAAGGCCGTGACATGGAAAATAGAAAACACGTACTTTGCGCGTCGAACGACACTTCACCATTTGACGGATATGTTTGAAATCCGGTGAGTAGGTGCCTAAAATTATTGTCCAGTGTATGGCAAAATATTTTTTAGAAAAAGTTACAATTTTGGTCCCAAAAAAAATAAATTACGTAAAAAAAAATCAAAATTTTTGATACCGCTGGCGTAAAAATTGCGAGAAAGTCAAGTGCGACCATTGTCGGACCCTTTATTTTACTGGTTTTCGAGATACAGCACTTTTCTTGAGGTATGCGATGCTAGCATTTGCAAAACAGTTGCAATAAAAGAAACCAGTGAGAAGTTGGGAAATCTGCTTCGAACACTCCCTAGAACATTGTTAGGGCTAGGTACAGGCAAAATTTTGTGTCTTTCCAACCAAGGGTAAACCTTGAAAATGAATCGCCGCTCGCAATGTTAATCTTATGGGCGGCAAAAAATGCATCGTCAGGTATAGCGTCCGAATCACTTCGAACCTTTCTTTTTCTTGCAGTGGCGGGGGGTCGAAGTCGCCTGCACCTGATCGACCTGGGCAGCTGTGATCGAGGCAAGGTGGGGGGTGGAATTCCTCTTTCAGGCCTCGGCAATGTCCTCCTAGCTATCTTCAATGGCCAAAAGCATCTGCCTTACAGGTACAGTGTAATATTAAGCAAGAGGACCAGGATCTTTTCCCAAGTTGTTGAGATTTTTTCTGGTCAACCTTGCCCGGCTCTGGGCTGAGGGAAAACTCGACTTTCGGGCGTGATTCATACCAAATCAGCCCCTTGTATACAGATGTCTTTAATTTTTACTAGCTATGTGAAGAATACCAACACTAAAAGAACCTCCAAGTTAGATAACGGTTCTAAAAAGGTACAATAGGTAACCAATTTCCCGCTGTACGGTACGCTTTTTTAGAAGCACTAAAAACCGAGAAAATGAGGGTAAAAATTGAAAATATAGATGTCGTAATATTTTACAGGCCTGGCCCTATAGCATGTGTGTCGGCTGCTAGCAGCTCTCTCCAGTTTATGACGCAATTGTATCAAATGACTGCTCACTGTTATTGTATTTTTTACGTCGACAGCTTTTACGACAAGTTGAGCGTCACCTTGCTGTTCGTCAGCGTCATATTGTGTTTCCAAGTCATATTTCGGCTCTTTTTTAAGGCCCTTTTCTATGGTAGATTCAGGGTTGGAGGAGTTTAGAAGGGAACCAAAATGGGGAATTTATTACAAAAGTGATTCTTCTGTAAAAATACTTCGCCGCAAAATTTCCCCTGAGTCGAAGAAAGTTGTTCCTGGGAAAAGTCTTTTCACACTCTCCCACTCACACCGTTCATCCGATTTTGATGAAATTTGGTGTGCACCTGTCTCAAATCAGGAGTTAGAGGCACTTTGAAACAATTTGAAATTTGAAATTTGAAAAAGTTAACAGAACAAGTTTTCTTAAAAAAAAAAAAAAAATCCGCTCGGTGGAAACTCAGGTGAAGAAAAGTGATATGGCACTTCGTATTTTTCAAGACATAAATCCAGGTAATGCTAATTTGGAATTGAAAGATGGCGTGAGTGAATGTAAATGCATACGAGGTTTCCAGTGCAGTACATGGTAAATTCATAATAAATGGCCTGCGATAACATCTTATCACCATTAGTATTCCCATTCCACCGTGTGACCCTGGCTTTAGATAGATAGCACCATATATTGAAAATTGCAGGCGAAATTTTTGAGTTATCAAACTTTTCTCAAAAATGCCTCCAGCCTATTGACACTAGGACACTAGGTACCTAAATGCCGAAATTGAGTCCTACGTACATAGGAAAGAGAACGCATGTACGTACATACGTCGGACGATGATTTTTTTAAAACCACTTTCTTGGACTCGGGAGACGCCTCCTCTCTGTACCTAAACACCTGTAGAGAGGAGGTCTCCCCTGCTCAAAGTTCGAACGTCTTAACTGTCAAAAAACACAATTTTTTGCCTTTTTTTGACCATAGCAGGCGCAATTTTTGAGTTATCAAAATTTATCAAAAAACATGTCCAGATATTTACATTAGGTACCTACATACCGAATTTGAGCAAAATCGGACGAACGGTGTGACGTCCAGTTGCGCGACAGACTAACGTCCGTACGTACGTACGCACGCACGTACGTACGTACGTACGTACGTACGCACGCACGTACGTACGTACGTACGTACGTACGTACGTACGTATGTCGGACGGACATTTTTTAAAAACCACTTTTTTGCACTCGGGGGACCTCCAGGATCATGGGAAACCCAAAATCTCAAAATCGAAATTTTGCACGAAGACATAACTTTCTCAGCCCATGTATTACATACGGGCGAGAAAGTAAAACTATATGGATTCATACCTAGACTTCCCTGGACAATAGTCACCTTGTTGGACAGTTCGGATACCCTTTAATTTAAATTGGTTATGTTATTTGTTTAACACCAATGCACATCGTGTTTTAGGGAGCACAAGATAACGCAGCTGCTGAAGGAATGCTTAGGATCTCTGACGTGCCACGCGGCTATGATAGCTCACGTCTCTCAAGCTGCTTCCAACTACATAGACACCCTTACCACCGTACAGCTGGCGTCAAGGATTCACAGGATGAGAAGGAAAAAGTTTAAGGTCAGTATTAAACAATACTGCACTAATCTCCAGTTAAATTTAACCGAACACACCCGGGGTAACATGATTTTAACTTCCAGTTTGGAGGACCAGCCCCTCCGATGCCACCGTCTACGAGTTCCAGCGACGAAATGGCTCGGCAAGCCGCTACGTCAACAGGGAGCAGTGACGTCGACCCGTCTAGTAGTGAGCAGTCGGCGGACACCGTCATTTACGTGGGGCCTGCCGACGACACTGCCACCGACGGAGAGCACCCTCCTGTCTACATACCCAGCCTGAACTCCGGAGACAACCGCTGCGCCATGGGCAAAGCCCTCAGAGGTTCCTCCGTGGAAATGCGCCCCGGCCCGCGAGCCAAGCACGGGTCCCCCGCCAAAAGTGTCGGCCAAGGAAGCCCGCACAAGTCTAAACCAGGTGTGAACAGTGCCAAATCCTCCCCCGCCCGGACAGTGACAGCCAGAGCAGCGGGCAAACCCGAAGAACCAAAAACAGTTGCCTCTCATTCGGCTCAAGCTACTCGGCACGAAGAACAGTGGATCGACGGGCCGAGAATATCAAAGCAAAAAGTAGCCGAAGCGAGGAATATTCTACTCAAAGAACATATCAAGAAAGAGACTTGGATCGATGGACCAATGCAAAAACCGTCTTCCAAACCCACTGGGAACAGCACCGCCAGTGGCAGCTACGGATTCATGGACAACCATAAAAAGTCAATGATTCGAAAATGGGTCGAAAACCAAACGGTGCAGCTAAAGCAGCCTGGTCCGAAGACGGAACAGAGCGGAATTTTGAGAAGTAGTGAGCCAGTCGACGAAACGTTCAAGCCACTGACCAGCTTCAAATCGGCGGAGGTGGTGGGTCATCCGGAGAGAGGGGATGCAGAAGGGGTGGCCGCCTCCGAAGGGGGGTGCCTCGCAGTGGACACCAGTCCTGGCACCCCCAACGCCCCTGTCACTGTAGCCAGAGCAGTCATCCGACAGACCGACGTGTGTTTCAAGAATTTGCAAGAAGGGGTTGCAGAGAATGGGGTGGATGGCGCTGTGTGTGGTGGGTCAAGTGAATCTTCAGAAGAGGAAAAGCTACCCCCACCACCCCTCCCACTACTGCTTAGATACGGCCCTGATCATAAAATGGGTATGAATGAGAAAACTATTCTTTAGGTACTAACCTGATTGACGTACCAAATAGTACAGTAGGTACGTAAACTATAAACCCTATTCAAGCTGGAATATAATGTATTTTTATTGTTCACACAGATGTGCAGAGCCTAAGTCGGATGAGTCTACCAGAAGGAATGGACGAGTACGACGACGAAGAGGAAATTGAGCTGGAAATTGTGGAAATCTCTGAGACAGAGGAGCCCGTCCCTATGCAAGACAGCTGCCTTCAGGTACAAGAAAAAAGAAAACTAGGTTTAAGTTTATGTGTGAGAGGAATTAACAGGTTAACTAGGATTTTACTGGGGAAAGTTGACATTGAGAGTTTGAGCCCCACGTTGGGCGCCAGTTTTTTAAAATCAGGTCGTCCAATGACTTTTTTGTGATTCTAGGTGACTGAGGAGGACATAGCCTTCTGCATGGGGGAGGGGGAGAACCCGCTACCAGAAGTAGACCAGGGCAGCCACGATGAGCATCCTCTGAGGGTCCTCAGCCAAGAAAACCTGACGGTCGTCTCTACATTCACAGGTAAGTAGTAGAGGGATGGGTGGAAAAAGCCCAGCAACTAGACCAAATACCAGCCCTATCAGCCACAGTTTTAGGTGGGTTCCGAACCACCACAGCCTCGATCGTAATCCATAATTATTTTCAGATTCTTTGTCTGTGACACACGATGGAGATCGCTGTTTGCCTCGGCCCCGCTACGGGCCTCCTTCCCTATTTGACCCTCCGTACGCCGGTCCCGATAGCAGAGGAACTTTCCATCATGACGACTACATAGAAGTAATAAGTCGAAGCAAACTGGGAGCAGAACCCTTGGAACAGCTGGCGAGGCTACATCAGCTCTACCGCTCCAAACTAGCCATGACATCGGCGGACAGGAACGCAAGGTAAATAGCCATGACAGGAGCTAGGGAGTTTGAACGACACCGGGCTGAGATTTTTCATCTTAGGTTTTCCAAAAGGGCCTAGTGATACATGGGGCCCCACCCAGCTTTTGTGAGCACTGTGCCCAAAGGCTGATCATGCCCAACAGCCTAGTTTTTCCCTGATCGGTGAATGTCAGGTACTCATCATAATACCTACAATATATTCTGTTCTTCAGGTGTCAAAGTCTGAGTCTCTCAGACATGCTGAACCTCGGAGAACCAGAAGCAATGGTCAACGGAAACTGCAGCATCTATAGCGAGCCCCCCTACCGGATACCTGACGAACTAGGCTACCGGATACACGATGAACCAACGTCGATTTGCAACAGCTGTCGGCAGAATATCCGGCCTGCTGAATCGGTGACTAAACTTAACTTCTCGTCACTGAGGCATCCTGACGGCGCTTCCAATCCTAACCTGGACGAGGGGCTGTTGAACCAGAGGGTACCTGGTCAGTAAACTGTTAAAAAATAAATTGTTAACGGCGTCTACGCATGCAGTCACTATCTCATTCAGCTTCTCTCAAAATTCTTTTTCAGGAAACGGAGCATCGAAATCAGACTACGAAGAAGAACTGAACCCTCGACCTACGTCCAAGAAGAGGACAAACTCGGAATCCAGGAGGGCGGACACTAGCTCCCCCAGCAGGAAACTCTCCCATCAAGCTTCGAGAGAGTCCCAGAAATTTCCAGAGCATGAAGGGGGAAAACTCACGGAGAAGCAGCACCAAGGCTCCCCAGCACGAAGAGGGGGTGGAAAAACCAAGGGGATGGATATGATGGAACTTGCGCAGCCAATGGAAAAACTACCCTCAGCAACCAATTCCCCGAACACGCAGAAACATTTATACCTCAATAAGGTAAAGGTGAAAAAAAACGTGGCACTAGAACTGTTTTTTACATCCCAGGTTTTAGGAAGGCGTAGGTAAATAGTTAAATGTTCTGAAATATAATATATATGAATTTTTTTTAGTCAGAAGTCAGAACACAGTTTAATTCTGGAGACATTTTATTACTGACAAAAATCACAACTTAGTCAATATAATTTCTGACGTAAAAATGCAGTTTTATATTTCAGAACATATATGAAAAATATCAACAACAAAAATTACCAACGAACAGAATTCTTCCGTTCGGTGAGAAGAAAAGTTTCAGCATCCTGCCGATAGCTACCTTATCTTGACGTTAGCTAGTGGACACTGAAAGATAAAGCTTTCGGTTTCTTCTTCGGGAAGCTTTTAAATGGACTTAATGTGCGTTAACGAGAAAGTTATATACGACCATTGTCACATCTTTTTCCTTTTTCAGGGTTGTAACGAAGGCTACGATAGCGGGCATGATTCTACAACCAGTCCCAAAACGCCGAAGCAACCCCGAGCTAGAGCACAAGTGCAGTGCGAAAGCTCGGGTTACGAGAGCGTGGTTAGCTTTAACTCCAGTTTAGACTCTGAAGTAGGAGTTAAACTCCTCAAAGACGACCCTGAAGAGATTCACGACCCGGGAGGCCACTCAGGTAATCGAAAACCTTGTACCTTAACTCTGAATATACATTCAAACTATGTGAGAAAACCATTGGATATTTAAATTTTCTGAAATATAATATGTCTTTTTAACGTCATTACTCATGAAGCTATGTTGTGATTTCACGATCGGTTAATTTTCGACAATTTTTTTGTGTGACAAAAATCACTCGATCGTAAAATCACAACATAGCCTCATGAGTAATTACGTTAAAAAGACATATTATATTTCAGAATATTTAAATATCCAATAGTTTTCTCACAAAGTTTGAAGTCCAAACGTAAAAAAATTGCAAATGTATGGTGGCCCTTAACAAGACATGGGAGAGGTGAAGTTTGTTTATGTCGAACTGAACCAAAGCACTTTTTCCTGAAATATCATAGAAGCTACACCACTACTCCCATTTCACGTGAAAAAGGCCACCCAGGAATCAATAGGATTCTTACAAAGGGGGGCTTGAAAACGTTTTTTAACCAAGTCCCTCCTAAAAAGGCAGAATTTCCAGTAAAGTCACATAGTAAAAAATTCATCTGGACTATAAGATACGGGATAAATAGTCTTTAAGCAATTTTTTTTAATAGTATAGTAGTAATACTGAGTGGGTGTTGTGGTGTGCACTAAAGCTTGGTGGTGTTGGTGCGTCAGCGGCCCCCCGGCCCCGGCCCGCGGCCAGAGACGTCCTGCCCGCAGGGGGGCCATGGGCCATGGCCCCCACGGCCCTCGCCCCCCACTCACGGTCCCGCCCACCGCCCCCGCCGCCGCGCGCCCCCTCGATAAACGTGCCGCCGCTTACACTCCTCCGCTACCACCGATAGGTGAGTACTAGTAGAGCAGCACTACCAAATACCAACTCCCCAGCCATACGACGAGGACCTACAGTTTTAGATGGGTTCCGAAACACCGTATCCTCGATATACATTTCACTTGCTGACATGTCAAAGGTGAACGCCGATAAGAAAAACTTTGACAGGATCGGAATCGAACCGGTGTGATCTGTTTCTCAGTATTCTTCAAAATTCACCACTCAATCAGTGCTGCCAGGCAAATTTCACAGAAAAAGTCTTTATTCTTGCATTATTTTGAGCGTTCTTATACTTGCAGATCCTCGGGGGCAGAAGGAAGACCTCTAGCAGCAATGGCCGACACTATCAGACTCTAGCTTTCTGTGATCACTTTCACTAGGTATGGTTAAGGCTCAGTGAGGTAAAACACTGCTGACTGTAAGTATTTTAAAGCTCTGTGGGGCAAGGCACCGCAGGTATCGCCGAAAGGTTACGGGAAGACTATATTAGAAAACCTAGTTCCTACGCAGGAAAAAGGGCCTAACGAACAAACGAAAATTGCACAACCCAAAAAAATTAATCAGCAACAAAACGGACAAAATTTTGGGAAATAGTGTTTTTTACAAGGAGCCACCTTGGCAGCTACATCGAATTTCTGGTACTGCCCTATATGTAAACAACTTATTATAGTCATACTCAAAAAACAAGGCGAAAGCTGAAGGGGAAGTCTCACCCCCACCACTCTTCTGTCAGGGGGTTCATGCTCCGTGATTGGCCAGTCCATGAACCAGAGGGCAACACTGGTAATGACTTTGGTGAAGATTTACCCCTCTCTTTCCCAAAGTTTTCTGAGTTGGACTATACCTTCTTTTCCATTTTGACTTTGTTAAGTTTGTACCTGGACTTCCTTTTCGATCTTGTTTGTTTAACAATTGATACAAATTATATCAGTGTTGTTTTAATGTGTAAAATAGTAGGCAGGGAGGAAGAATTTCCTTAAAATGCACTTTCATTTGTCTCTCCGTGCTTAATATCTTCTACCACATCAACTAATACGTGTAAACCTCCATCAGAGTGTAAAACAAATGATGGTATATATAGTATCTCTCTCTATAACGGTCGCCAATGCACCATCTAAATTTGCTCGCTATAAAGAAAGGGGTTGTCGTTATAGAGAGGTGTTTTTACAAAGGGTGACAAATTCATTTCCCACACTGCCATAACTACATAATTCATTCGTTCCCTGCGCCTTGTACATTTTGGCTCAGCTAAGGTCAAAAAAAAAGTTCTATAGTTCAGAGAATTTCAGAATTTTAATTTTTTTTTTCAGGTACATTTTCCCAAGGTTGTCGGAAAAATATCTGGACTTCTTAATATAAGAAACTTGTTGGATATAGGTACTTTTTTTTATAAATCATATACTGAAATATAGTATCTATGTCTTTTTAACGTCCGAAATTATTAAGAGGCTATGTTGTGACTACGATCGAAAAATAATAATTATTGACCCAGCCAGTTGAATTCGGGCTTTTAAAAGACATATTATATTTCAGAACATTTAAAAGACGCTGGGCCGATTTGTAGATAAAGATAAGGCATACTTCCATACGCCAAATGTACTTTTCCTTGTGTTGTACTAAGTATATCTAGACAAAGATTTTGTACTATTCTATACCATTTTGTATAGAAAAATCAACACGTATAACAATCATTTTATAACTTGCGCCTATTATAGTTTATAATACTGCATTATATGTTATCGTAACTATGAGATGATAATTGACTCCTATATCCTTCTGTTAAATTTAATCGGAGGTTAGCGCAGTGAACATGAGTATAAAAACAGGCAGTGTATTTCTCTTTGTAGGCACAAGCGAAGTATACAATTATTCTTATGTAGCTAGTCACCGGGATAATAATGATAATTAGATAATATACCCATGGATAATATTTCAGGTAATAAAGAAAATAATAATTAAATAAATAATTCAAACCATAAGTAATAGATACCAAACCAGAATCCCTTACAGTTACAGAAAATCTAAATCCAAATGTAAATGTAATTTTAAATCGATCAGGAGAACAAATCTTCACTAAAAATCTCATACTTATGTATAACCAGAATACCCACCTCGTGGCTAACCAGGAGATAACAATAGGTAATAATAAAGTTCCCGGTAGCAAATATCGCACACTTCACTCCTTTGGTTAATCCAGATCACAATAGAACTCTTAACGATAAAAAAACGTGGCACAAGAATGGTTTTTTCTCCCCATTTTTTGAGGAAGCTGTTGGGTATTATTACTATGTTCTGAAATATAATTTGTCTATGTCAGAAACTAAGTAGGCTGACTTGTTAAAAAGTCATAATATTATTATATTTCAGAACATTAAATATCCAACTGTCCTTTCAAAAATGTGGAAGAAAAATTATTCTACTACCACGTGTTTAGAATTGTGTGGACCATCTTAACATGCTGTAATTTTTTCTGCGGTCTTGTATATTGAATCGCTCTTATAAAACTTAATAAATACAAAGATACTTGAAAATCTTTACCTCCAAATACTGAAGCTGCGTCTTCGCCCCGGTTTCTTCTCACGAATAGTGAGATATTCTCTCCTGTGAATACTGCACTTCAAATGAAGAATCAAATTCACCTTTTTGACGATCTCATCGGCGAATTTGAGGTCCGCCTCGAAGTCGAGGTTTTTGAAGGCAGACGTGGAGGAAGGCGTTGAGGAAGACGAGCGGGGAAATGACGAGTTGGCGTCATCTGTCGCAGCTACTCGGCGAACTACCCGAAAAGAGACGCGGCCGGACGCGCGACTTTCAAGTAAGTCGCAAAATACGATGTCGTCCATGTCGTAGGATGCTGATTTGTGGCGCCACATTTTGCTACCCACCTATAACACGAATGCCATTTAAGGGTAACCACACAATCTCGGTTGTTTAAAAGACATTATTACCCAGAACATTTAAATATCCAACATATATGATTCACTATACTTCTATATCATTATCCTTGCAATGCTATTTTCCCTGTATTTCTGTGATAACTTCGTCATCACAAGTGACAAAGACATCCGAAACAGAGCTACAGCACAAGCCGAAGCTTTACTCACCTTAGCGTTCGTCACAACAGGGTCGATTTCCATTTTGTCGCCGTTGATCCCAAGAACAACCTCCGTCCGAGTTCTCATCTAGAAAAAAAAATGAAAAAGCTAAAAATAGATGACTGGGAGGTGACTCGTATGACTTTTATCGAATCTCGATAGAAAACGGTACGTGCCCCAAGTGGGGCAGCCTAGGGTTGAAATTTTTGATAGGGTTAGCGTTCCGGGGCACTTTTATTTTTACCCTAACAATTGACAAGTAAGCACTGACCTTGCTAATGATCTGAACAATAAACGACTGATATAGAAGAGCTTCAATGGCCGTCAAGTCTCCCTTAATCTGCTTCAAGTCGTCATTTTCCAAAGTTTGCTCTTGAGGTAGGAACGCTTTTCGTATAGGGGCAGGCAGGGGCTCCTCCAGCTTCACGTCAGCAGGCACATCTTTACTCGCCAACTCCACCAAAGCCAGGTACGCCAGCCCGAACTTACCAACCGTCTCCTATAAAATCCAAAAACGGATTGTTTAGTCCTAGTCGTTATAGTGAAAGACACTAAACTCTAGTCTCTCTAGTTTAATTTGAATGTTGAATGGCGGCCACAAACAATGCGTGCTGGGCATCCTGGGAGTTCGCATCCTTTGACGTACCGTTCCCTGGGAGGAATGGTAGGTTTTATGTGATACACTCCATCTCTGAGTTGCCATTCCAGCCCCTCCGGCCAGCTTTTAAGACGTTACTTACGGTTATAGCGAAGCAACATGGCTGGGAATCAGATACTATGTTTAGCCTTTGAGACAGCAACTTTGCAACTAATCAGATTGATTTTTCTGAATCGAACAGGTAAGTATAGAGGCGAATCGCATATTCCTACCTTGGGGTCCAGACACGAAAAATCCCAGTCAACTTCACCGTCGTCCTCAGCAATGTACAGCCCATAACGATTTACTGGTTCTTTAAACTGAAATTCAGCGTCAGTGTTGTCGGTCGTGTATTTCCAACATATATACCCCACAAGCTCCAACATTAGCGCAGAACTAAGCACGCAGACGTTGAGGGGGTAGTTTCTCTCAGGCAGGGGTAGCATAGTCAAAAATACTTTATAGGAACGGGTTGGCATCCCCATTTGGGCATTGCCCCCGAATTTCGCGTACTCTACGAACGGGTTCCTTGGAAGGCTTGGACACTTTTCCAGCTGGAAAGACAGTAATGACTTCACAGGTTTGATTTCGGATAATTCCTTCTTCTCGAAAACCGGCTCACTGTCGGTACGTGTTGACACAGGAGTCTCCCACTTGATGTGCTTTATTTGGGCGGCCCTCCGCATTTCTTGATCCATTTTGGCGAGTCGCTGAGCCGTGTTCGTCCGGTACCTGTGCGCCCCACAGTCTGAATCTGTATAAATGTCCAGGGAATTAAGTTCGTCCTCATCGTCCGAGCTGTCTTCAATATTTGGATACTTATCGTACTCTCCAAACAACGCAGAATCCTTAGGTATGTCGTCTATTATCACAGCCTCGCACATTCCCGTATCGTCCGACGAAATAAACGAGTTTTTAATGTGCGAAAGCAGCCAGTGACGATTATCATACAAAGCCATTTTTTAAAAATTAATAGAAACAATTAAAATACTAATTATTTCATTACAAATTAGAAAACTTTACATCACACCCAAAAATATAAATATTTTGATGTAAACAGACGCCATTTATAACGTGGAGTTATAAAAGTTTCATATTGGCGACAAATATGGCGACGTTCTAATTCCACGTGTATTTATTTATATTTGTTTACAATACAAAAGTTAGTTTTTAGTTGATGAAATGGCTCATTTTAACAAGAAATATTGCTTTGTAGATAACAGACACACTGAAAAGTTCTTTAAAGGTCTAGCAGAAGATTTGGAAACACTCAGGCGTGAGTTTATAACTATTTCAGACCCTTCTTTTGAGTCGTTTGCCGGAGTTTGGAGGAAGCTCAAGTTCGCTTCCATCTGGGGGTAAGTTTATATTCACCTTTTTAGGGAGCGTCTCCACTGTATCCTTACCGCATGCCTGTGGAGCATACAAGCAAGCCTTGTACAATTGCGCGTGTTTACTTCCTCTGAAAATTCATCCTAAAAATATATTTTCAGAGTGCGAACCAGTGCTACCGAGATAATGGAGTTCCTTCAGGGAGTTTTTCACTACATCAAAGGCTACATATTCGCCGAGACTCTGCCCTCTTCGGTGTTTGGTGTATATGTCGTATACGCTGTATTCTTTAAACAGCCAATAAAGTGAGTACTTAGTAGTAGTAGAGAAACTAGCTGGGAGCACCACCAAATACCAGCCCCCCCCCCCCCCCCCCCCATCATGGGGACCTAAAATTGTATGTGGGTTCCGAACCACCACAGCCTCAATATACATGTCACTTGACATGGTGAATATCAAAGATGAATGCCAATCAGAAAATTTTAGTGATATCTCGACAACAACGCATAGGAGACAAGAAGGAGACACATTTGGAATATCATTTTCTTTTTAGGAATAAAACAGAAAAGCTGCGGCTAACTTATGACGAGTTCTGTGACCTTTTACCTATGCTGGAGGAAATGAGAGACTGTGGACATCACGACGCTGTAGCAATCTTTGTACGACTTTATGAAAGTGGCGGGATTCATTTCGTAGCTTCTGCTCTGGAGGTTAGTTATGAAAAGTGGTAGGAACACTTCTGCTACTCTGTAGATTAGTTATTTAGTTGTGAAAGAGGTGGGGTACACTGCTCCTGCTCTGAAGGTTAACTATTTAGAAAAGAATGAAGTGGGATACGCTTTGTCTGTACTAAAATTTAATGCCAGTCAGAAAAAATTGGATGGGATCGCGATCGAACCGGTGTGTTCCTCTGCGGAACCGGTGTGTTCCTCTGCGGAACCGGTGTGTTCCTCTGCGGAACCGGTGTGTTCCTCTGCGGAACCGGTGTGTTCCTCTGCGGAACCGGTGTGTTCCTCTGCGGAACCGGTGTGTTCCTCTGCGGAACCGGTGTGTTCCTCTGCGGAACCGGTGTGTTCCTCTGCGGTACCGGTGTGTTCCTCTGCGGAACCGGTGTGTTCCTCTGCGGAACTAATGAAATGAATCTAGACCAAAACCATCATTTTGTTTCCAGCCGGGAATGGAAATGGGGTACCGGAAATACTTTGCGAAGTCCGAAGACGATGCGAAGGTCCAACAAGAACATCCTCGTCCACCCTTCGATCCCTCCCTACTCGAAACTTTCGATGAAGCGTTGCAGGTGTACACGGCAAAAAAGAAAGAACAATTCAGTGAGTATATATGAGACTAGTAATCGCACAACCGGACTGCTCCAAAAGCTAAACATAGTGGAGGAACCATAGGGCTGCGAATAAGACACTATGTTTAGCTTTCACTGGAGAACGAATACTATCGAATTCCCACAAATAGTGGTGCAATAACCGTACATTTAGTACGCATGTAGTAGGCATGCTATATACCCCCATCTAATTATCGATCGATAATATCTGAAGTTCGTTCTATGGTTTCCATAGAAATCGTTGTGTTTCTCTATCGTCACACCTTAAATAATGTTTAATGAACAAGGAAGTTTTGCACTGGATTATTGTATAGATTGCCCAGCTCGTGGCACCACCTTCCACTTGAGTTGCCTTAAGAGGACGCTATACCTGACGATGCATTTTTGCCGCCCATAAGATTAACATTGCGAGCGGCGATTCATTTTCAAGGTTTACCCTTGGTTGGAAAGACACAAAATTTTGCCTGTACCTAGCCCTAACAATGTTCTAGGGAGTGTTCGAAGCAGATTTCCCAATTTCTCACTGGTTTCTTTTATTGCAACTGTTTTGCAAATGCTAGCATCGCATACCTCAAGAAAAGTGCTGTATCTCGAAAACCAGTAAAAAAAATGGGAAATCTGCTTCGAACACTCCCTAGAACATTGTTAGGGCTAGATACAGGCAACATTTAGTGTCTTTCCAACTAAGGGTAAACCTTGAAAATGAATCGCCGCTCGCAATGTTAATCTTAAGGGCGGCAAAAAATGCACCGTCAGGTATAGCGGACCCTTAAAATGGCCGCTAATGTTGGTTGGCACGTACCAGTATCAATAGAGATATCGTAACTTGGCCTGCCAGTTCGTTCCTCTAACAAATTACTGTTGCTTCGGTTACAGAAGACGATGAGGCTTTCTCAGGTACTACAGACTTTCTGAAGAAGATGCGGGAGATGCTGAGCCACATCGGGACAGATGTAGTAGAAGATGAGGATGCCACAGAAGTCGATGTGGACGTGGGCTCTTTAAGACCGAGTATAGGTGATCGCTATTTTTCTGCACACTTTATGTGGAAGCTGTTGGATATACATCAGCTGTTTGTTTACGTTTTTTCGGACCATTTTTTGAGTTTAAATGTTCTGAAATATGATATATGTCTTTTTAACGTCAGAAATTAACTGGATTTGTACTGGCTCGTAAAATCACAACATAGCCAGTTAATTTCTGACCCTAAAAATACATATGGTATTCCAGAAAATTAAAATATCCAATAGTGGCCTCAGAAAATAGTTGGAAAAACGTAAATTCTATCTTTATTGGTCCACAATTAACCGAAGAATATACAGTCGCTGTTTATTTATGGCGTAATTCAAACCAAATCGCCCCTTGCGTACAGGGGTCACTAGGCCCTGGTCTGCTAAGGTTGTATTAGATACCTATTTATTTGTATTTAGATACCTAAGATCGTCACGTCACCTCCGTGTTTTCTTTTTCAGGAGTGGCAAGGAAAAAATTAAAAATCGCTGCGTTCCAAATGGGGTCTACAGCTTCTCCAGTGGAAGACAATGAAAAAGTAACCAAAACTAAGGATGTGCGGCCCAGAACCTTGGCAGATAACCCGGAACCGGTTCCAACAGCCGCAGGCCAAAGTCTGGCTAGCTCACCACCTGCTGTCAAAGCCTCGAGCTCACAACATGCAGAAAGCGCCTCTAGCTCACAAGATACAAAGTGCGAAAGTCCGCCAACGCCTGCAGTTCTCAGCATGCCAGATGACTTGGGGTGAAAATCAGATCACAAGAAGTATATATTTTTTTTTTATTGGAGCATCTTGTACATCCAACTCCGAACAGACAGTTACACCCACCGGCAGGACACCACTGATGACTGATATTTACCAGTATCAAACATGTTACTGCAATAATTAACCACGGATGGTTATTGAGACCCACTATAGACATCCATGCTCGCAACACAAAATCTGCGCTACCAGGATTCGAACCCGGGACCCTCCGATTATAAGTCCTGTCTTTGACCGCAAGACCACGGAGGGCCGCTGTCTCAAGGTAATAGGACTGATAGATATAGGCGAGGTACCCAATTGTTATGACTCTGTTACCAAGTGCCCCAAACAGGGGACACCTATATGGCACTACCAGCCAGCTTTAAGTAATAAAACCATTCTCGCAAATAAATATCTTCCGTATTATTTAAAACAATAATAATTATCCAACCAAGTTACCGAGAACGGGGGATGGTAGAACCCAGCCTGGTCCCTCAGCAGTCTTTAAAAGCGACCACACAATCGTGTTTGTTTACGTTTTTTTCTGCGCCTTTTATGAGGAAACTATTGGATATTTAAATATGTCATTTTAACGTCTGAAATTAACAGGCTGTGTTGTGATTTAATCATCGAGTGATTTTTGTCAACAGAAAATTTCCCCGAAATTATCCGATCGTAGTATCACCACAACACAGCCGTGTGGTCGTTAAAAAGACATTTTGTATTTAAGGACATTTAAATATCCAATAGTTTTCTCATGAAATGTGCAGAAAAAACATAAACAAACAAGATTGCGTAGACGCCCTTAAACTTTAAAACTTTTCCTTCCTCCCCGCCACGCTGATGACAGCTTCTCTGATCTGCTCCAAATATTGAATCTTCTTCTGGCATTCCGACAGCTGTTCGTCTTTCTGACTGTTCTTCTCCATACACTGCGACAGGGAACTCCGTAACTCTTCATTCTCCGCTTTAAAGTCTTCAATCTGAGCTTCCTTTTCCAAAATATCTGCCCGAGCTTTTTGTAGCCCTTCCTCTGCGACACTGCTGGACTTTTTGAGTTCTTCGTATTTTTTTACCGTCTCACCCCAAACTCCCTTCAGTTTTTCGAACTCGTCTGTTTTTTCCAGCAGCGCCACTGTAAATTCTTCGACCTGAGTTTGTTTTTCCTTCAGCTGAGAGTTTTTCACTTCTAGTTCCGCATTTTGCTTCTTCATCGAATGTTCCAGCTCCTGCATGTATTTGGTTAGTTCTTTTAGTTTTTGACTCTGCATTGTTTTTTCTAGGGAATTTTGAGTGGTGATTTTTTCTAGCTGGTGCATCAAGTCTTTTTTCTCTGCTGTGACTCCTTCTATTGTCTGTTGGTTGTAGAAGAGTAGCTGGTGCAGGCGTCCCATTTCTCCACGTAGCTGGGCCACCTAAAAGAAGAAAAACTCAGTAATCATAGAGCAAGAGTATATAGAAGTATTCTGGCTGAATGGACGACCTTTTTTGAGGACACGGTTGGATATTTAATTGTTCACTAAAAACACACACACATCACAGCCAGTGATTTTATGACTTTGAAAAGACATTACCTACATCCCAGAACAAATAAAAATTCAAGTGCCCTCAGAAAACTTAAACAAATATGTCCAGCGTGGCCCTCGTCCTGAGGTAAATTTGTACAAACGGAAATTTAATGAAGTATTACCTGGTGGTTCAGACCAATACACCTCGCGTCCGCAGCCTCTAGCGCTGCCTGCACCCGCCTCTCTGCATGGCCCATCGCAGCAAGCTTGTACTCGTACAACTCCATCACGGCTGACGTGCTGCTTTCAGCTACACTGACTCCTTGCAGACTCTCAAGCACCTATAAAGACCGAACATACATTCACTATTGACAATATGTCTTTTTAACGGCCGAAATTAACGGCCATACATTCTCGACGAACTCCGCCAAAACCACTGTGCGAAAGTAAATATTCGACAAAACTAATGTTTACATATTAGTACAACCGGAGACTGGTAACTGCAATATCGTATTGATTGTGTCTACTCTAAAAGCTAAACATAGTGTGCTATTTGAACGCGAAACGAACGAGTGAAAGTAGGACACTATGTTTAGCTTTTACAGGAGAAAAAGTAGAGAAATGCTGTTGAAATTACCCACTTCCGCAAGTGAAATAAAAACTGTCAAACTGTAACATGGCTACGGTAAATAGTACAAACATTTATCAAGCTTTTCTCCTAAATGTGACGATAAAATCATATATGTTTTAGCCAGAAACGTTACAAAAAATATTCTGCGTGAGGTAGTGTTGTGTTTTCGCGATCTGTCAAAAAAACATGTGGACTGGTAGTTGACTGTTTCAAATCGCTCCTGTGGGCTTATTACTCCATTTCATGCAAAAATTCAACACTACCTCACGACAAAGAGTCTCAGGTTTACATCCCCCTATAAACACTTTCCACTCGCCCTGTAACTTCGGAGTAGGGCTTGAAGTACTTAGCATTGCGAACCAAGTACGTGTAGTCGAAAATATCGAATGTATATTCAGCCTTAACAGGCTGTGTTGTGATTTTACGATCGGTTAATTTAGGACAAATTTTTTGTTGACAAAAATCACTCGATCGTAAAATCACAGGACATCCTATTAATTTCGGCCGACACATTATATTTCAGAACATTTAAATATCCGATAGTGTCCTCATAAAATTTGCAGAAAAAACGTAAACAAACACGACTGTGTAGACGCCCTTAGACTGGTACGCAACACGGTCTGTCAGTCTGTTGTATTTATGTCGTTGGGCCGACGTTTCTAATGACATACTACCAGGTAACAACTGAGAATCTGTCTGGTTACCTCATTGATGCGGGACTCGGAAGCGTAGAGAGGCATACAGTCTGCCATGTTGACGGTCGGCTGTTTGACAGCTGACGTGTCAGGAACGAGTGAGTCAGCTCGCATCTCGCTCATTATTTCACACAGGGACGTCAGCGCTTCTTTCGACCAGCCCGACGTTCCGACCAAGAATAAAACCCGGTACTTGAGCGATTTCTCCCCATTTAGGATAGAGACCGCCATAGAAGACAAAACTTCCTTCTTGCTCAAGAGCTCCACGTGCAGGGCCATCCATTCCTGGCTAAACGTGGACAGTACTGCTGCAAGGTATACCAGCTCAATCGAAAGTTTGTTGGCGCCATTTTTACTAACAGAATTTTGGAAGTAATTTTCCTGATACAAGGCCTCGAAAATTGATTTGACCAGATCGCAGTTTACCGTGTTTAAAATTCTATTTCGCAAATCGGAGCTTGAGGCTGACATTTCGGCCAAAAGCGTTGCAGTTCCGATCAACCGTTCCTGTCTTTCATCGTTTGACACCATGCCGTCTTCTTCCGGCTGTAGTAACGAAATCAGAACGCTCAAAGATTCGGCTAACGACGGAACTATCATGCTTTCCAGGTCCCGAAATTCTTGACAGGACAAAAATTCGGTTACAGAGAGAAGAACGTTGAGAGTAGGTAGGCAGGTTTTGCTGTGGTTTATCCAAGGCATAGTACAAGTCATTAACCGAGGGATAAGTTTCGCCGTTTTGGAAAGCTTAATTTTAAAAGCGGTGGGGATGAAGTCCAGTAAAATGGCCATGCAGTCTTCCAGACCTTCGTCCGGCCCTCCGGTGGCTTCTGTGAGGTCCAGAATTCTCTTCACGTCTTCACAACATTTGGTGTATCTCGAAATAACAAGGTAAATCTGGGGGTTTTCATTCATATCTTTGAAAAAATCAACCATCTGCCGTAAGGTAGATGCGTCCCTTCTTTGAAAGGCATCGGTCACGCAGTTGAACGAAACATCAACGAAGTTTAGAATGTCCCGGTCCGGAAGCTGGCCCTTCATTTCCCCGATTATGATCAACATTTTGCACACCTAGAAACATAAATACAGTTGTCATTCTCCATATAACGAGCAAATTTACATGATTGGTTGGTAGGGACGAAGTAGCAACCGTGGGACAACGTCGTTTGACGGTTGGGGAATTTTGTGTTAAATTCCAGTTGGACCACTGTGAGACTGCGTTAAATCTTCGGAGTATCTATCATCTATCTAACCTGTGAAAGGCAGGTCTGTTAACAGCCTACTTACCTGCATACACACGGCGGGGTCCCCGTTCATCGTCGTGATACATTTGATAAATTTCTTTATTTCAGTCTTGCGCATCAGAACGTAGAGAACAGGCAAATTCCGATAGCAAAGGTTGACAAGAACTGTCAGAGCCTGGGCCTTGTGCTCCTGATTATTCCCACTTATTATCTGAACGAGGGTTGAAACAAGATGAGGTAGATGGGCCTCTTGCCATGTGATTTTAACACCATAGGTCACCTCGGACAATACATGAAGCAACCTCGCCTGTTTATCACTTATGTGATTTGTGCTAAGAAACCGTGTAAGAACGGGTATAAATTTATAAGTATGGATTAAAGCTTCTTTCGCTTTTTTATTGGAGCAAGCTTTTTGAAGAGCTGAAATGGCCGACGATACCAACATGGACCGAGAATCAACGGAGCTCATCAGTTCATGCAAACACACATAAAACTGGGTTGCTACAGCCGAGCCTGGGTCAAAAAGGTCTACGTTGGTGGCTGTGGCAATAATTTGTAAATGTTTTTGAACGTCACTCGCACTTGAGTCCGCATGATGGCGTGAATACTCGGAAGCTGCTTGAATAAATTTCCTCATATCTTGATAGGCATCCATAGCAATATAATGTCAGTAAAAAAAGTAATCCAAAAACAATTAAAAGACTTTTACATAGAGAAACCAAATTATTGGGCCGAAAATTATTAGTATTTGGAATGTAAACAATAACATGACCAACGGTTTTTGCGAGGTTGCGACATGTCATTTCCTTTTCTTCTGCTGGAAATATTTTCTTTGATTTATCTCTTGTCTCTTGTAATTATGCTTAAAATATATTTTTTATTAAACAAAAATATTTAAATTTGTGTTTTAATAAATAATTATGTTAATTTATTTCCCTAGCACTACGAAAAATTGATAATTAATGCAAATATGTTTCAAAAATATATTAATTTTACAGACAACTTGCGCCTTTTTTAGAACACAAATTGCTTTAGAACCCCTTTAAAACATATTTTTACAAAGTATTAAATTTTATTATAGAACCTATGTGAGTTATTAAAGGTAATTTATATTTTAGAGCCAAGAAATCAAACATTGACCTTGGATGAACAGTAAACAAACTGCGTAGTTGCGACAAAAATTCTTAAGTTGCAAAACACAACAGAAGCCCTGTCATAACGAGATTATAAAATTTAACCTATTTTTACTTATTTTTAAAGCTTTAATTGAGTAATTTATGAAATATTTCATTTTCATTGAATGTTTTGTATATTGTGGTGCGTAACACGTTGGTGCTAAACCCATTTCTTTGGGTATAGCAGTGGGGGAAGTTAGTCAAGGCAGTAATCTTGGGAAAGTAGGTTACCACAATCAAATGAACTTTGCACATTGCCTGGTCAACAAAGCAGGCTTCATAGGTCATTCTTTAGTTCAGTGAGTGCAGTGCTTCGTTCCAGAGCTCTTCACGATGGATAAATACATACTAAACAACAATCAGTAAGTAACTTCCATGAATATACCTAGAATAGGCCTCTTACGTAAGCAGATTGCCTGGTGTGACCAATGCCTACGGCAGGCTATGAAGCAAGAGAATGTGGCGAACCTAGGGGAAAACTGGACTTTCGGGCGTGATTCTGTCTAAATCACCCCCTTGGGTGGGACCTAAGTAATGCCACTAAGACGTCAAGGGATGTAGCGCCATGGACATGCCCCTGGTTTTTCGCCAGAAAGTACGATAAGGAAAAAAGAATGAGGTATGTTGTGAAACATAATCAGAAGATGGTTCTCCGTACATTGTAATCTAATAACTGAAGTATAGCTAGATTAGTCTCTGTTGATTAGATCTAAGTCATACTTTTATGTTTCTTTGCCGCGCAAGGACCGCTTAAGTTTGCGATGACGGAAACGAAGGAGCCGCCTAGTGATGGGTAAGTTGTAGCGTTCACATTTTGTCGAGAAATATGGCCCTGCCTGCCGCCATGCTGAGTTCAGCCGACGGTACTTTTCTGTGTTGTTTAGTTTGTCTGGTCTGGTAGTGATAGGAACGGCAAAAAATGGCATCCCTATCAGCAGTATTGCTCTATCGAGGTCAGCGCTGCTTTATTGCACCATGCGTACCTTTGCGACTTTTGCATGCATTCATCGCCATTACCTACGCAGTTCAGCTGACTGACATGACGCTGCTACTATATCGCCCAGGCTCCTAATGGCCCACGGTGATCGTGTATGGGGTAGGGTGGTAGAGTCCATTGCGTCGGCAGCAGCACTGGCACATAGGCAGTGAATTTCGGATGTTAAATAGACATATTATATTTCGGAACGAATATCCCAAAGTTCCTTCAAAAATAGGTCTAAAAAACATAAACAAACATGACTGCATGTGATGTAAGTTTTTGTTTCAGCACCGGCACTGGTCCAGCAATAAAACTGAGAATAATGTGTCACCTGAGGTTATGTACAATAAAGAATAAGTATCATAGTAGGTATACGAGCCTTCTATAAAAACACAGGATTGTTACATGATTCCCGCAGTACCTTGAAAATTATGACTATAGTTGTTAACGCACGTGGTTGTCTTTGGAGGTAGATATTTGACCTCACTCTTGTCCTAGTTGACCAATCCGAATTTAGAGCTCATAGCTTCTCGCCTAACTTCTTATTAAAATTGACCCAGTATGGCTGAATTTCACCACTTTCTTTTAGTATCCGATAGTGTCTTTTAACGAGAGGATTTAACGAACGAATTTACGTTATCGTATGTTTAGCTTACGACAAGTGCGATCGCAGAGAAACAAGTGCAAGCGCAAGGCACTTGTCGTAAGCTAAACATACGATAACGTCAATCCGTTCGTTAAATCCTCTCGTTAAAAGACACTATCGGATACTATAAGAAAGTGGTGAAATTTAGCCCAAGGCAGTAAAACTTGAACCGCTTACGGATAATTAGACGGCTGTACCCACACAATCGTGTTTGTTTATTTATTTTTTTCGAATATTCGAGATTAATGTGTTCTGAAATATAATGTGTCTTTTTAACGTCCGAAATTAACTGGGTATGCGGGGTTTTACGATCGAATAATTCTGGAAAGCACTGACATTTCTAAAAAAGTTTTTCTAAGTTGAAGCAAGAAAATCAGGTTTGTGACCCCATTGTTTTCATTGGGTTAGGCTTGGAATAAAAATCCCGACCCGAGCCGACCCGAACCCTGCGTTTAGGTTACGAGCCTGGTTGACAGTGTGCAAGTCATGCGGATGTTCGTGGAGTTGACTGAGCAGCTTCGCTTTTTGTCCGTGTGCGAGGTCACTTAGAGGCCCTATAGGCTGCTCCAAGCTAGCTTCTCTACTGGATGGAGCTCGGAGGCCAGGGACGGCTCCAGGCTGGAGCCTGGCGTACCTGCCAAATAACCTAGAGAACCTCTTGAGACTTCGTCTATGCAGTCGTGTTTTTTTGTGGGTTCCAGCTTAGTCTTACCGAGATTTTTCTTGCTGAATATTGGCCAGCGGTTATTGGTACCAAAAAACCCCCTCCTTGACCGAATTCTGGACACGGACCTGGGGGAAAGGGTTTGGTTGTCCCTTGCTGAGCAGATCCGAGAAGACGATTAAGAGGACGCTATACCTGACGATGCATTTTTTGCCGCCCATAAGATTAACATTGCGAGCGGCGATTCATTGTCACGGTTTACCCTTGGTTGGAAAGACACAAAATTTTGCCTGTACCTAGCCCTAACAATGTTCTAGGGAGTGTTCGAAGCAGATTTCCCAATTTCTCACTGCTTTCTTTTATTGCAACTGTTTTGCAAATGCTAGCATCGCATGCCTCAAGAAAAGTGCTGTATCTCGAAAACCAGTAAAAAAAAAAATGGGAAATCTGCTGCGAACACTCCCTAGAACATTGTTAGGGCTAGGTACAGGCAAAATTTTGTGTCTTTCCAACCAAGGGTAAACCTTGAAAATGAATCGCCGCTCGCAATGTTAATCTTATGGGCGGCAAAAAATGCACCGTCAGGTATAGCGTCCTCTTAATGACACAGTTGGCCGAAGGGTGACGTCCGTATAGTGAATACCTAATGTATTTATTCATACAAGTCTCCGTTGAGTTGTTGAGTTACTGACTCCTAACTCACAAGTTTCTGCCTCTCTTGAAGTATTCTTCCTACCATTAATCCAAGAATAAGCCGAAGATGGCACTAATCTCCAGTTAAATCTGGGGGTCACTGAACCTGTTCCAAACAAAATTTGGTCAGCTTTTCCCCTAGATGCTGCCGCTCTGTTCTGTTGCTACTCTGTGACAAAAGCCTGCAGGGTTTCAGTGGAAACAGGATGTGTTCTATCAAGGAAGATAGTTAGGCTGTTGGATTTTGTCACTGTTATCAGTATTATTGATAGTAAATTTATGATTAAGATCATTGGTCAGTGTCAGGATGGTACACGTGCATTTAAAAATACCTTTCATCAATACGTGATACAGTGATAGGTGATAGGATCTTGTTTTGTGGACAGATAAGGCAAAGACGGAAACCTACTTGAATTACATTTGTCATTCAGACTGTGAAAGTCACTTCTCCCTATGTCTCTTCGATGAAAGTCAGTGATATCCTGCAGGTGTATTCCCTTTCTTGAACGCCAGAAAACCCACTCAACTAACACCTTCAAAATTTATTGTAAGAAGAATGTTCTCCATATATTGCATCATGGGGTGCCTTATCTTCTTACAATAATTTTTGGAGGTGTTAGTTGAGTGGGTTTTCTAGCGTTCGAGAAAGGGAATACACCTGCAGGGGTGGACAGACTACACAAATGTGAATTGTCGTTGCTAAACTCTTTTAGATCATTGTGGCCCCTTCTTCTACTTCTTGTTCTGAACAAAAAATAATTTTGGAAACCCTGTGTTAGAACAGTAGGTGTTTATTAAACAAGTGGTGTTGCATTGGATTGTTGTATGGGTTTGGTTATAAACATTGCCCAGCATGTAGCACCACCTTGCGTTACCTCAAGATGACCGATAGTAGTGGTGCATGTCGAGGGGGTAACCACTCCAGAGATTCCATAAAGATTTCCAATGATTCCCAACGAGATTCCTAACGAGTTTTTAAGGGTCCGCTATACGTGACGATGCATTTTTTGCCGCCCATAAGATTACCATTGCGAGCGGCGATTCATTTTCAAGGTTTACCCTTGGTTGGAAAGACACAAAATTTTGCCTGTACCTAGCCCTAACAATGTTCTAGGGAGTGTTCGAAGCAGATTTCCCAATTTCTCACTGGTTTCTTTTATTGCAACTGTTTTGCAAATGCTAGCATCGCATACCTCAAGAAAAGTGCTGTATCTTGAAAACCAGTAAAAAAAATGGGAAATCTGCTGCGAACACTCCCTAGAACATTGTTAGGGCTAGGTACAGGCAAAATTTTGTGTCTTTCCAACCAAGGGTAAACCTTGAAAATGAATCGCCGCTCGCAATGTTAATCTTATGGGCGGCAAAAAATGCACCGTCAGGTATAGCGGACCCTTAACCCCTCGGTGCATGTACTAGTGTTCCTTGCAAATAAAAACTGAAGTAGTGTAAGGTGCCGAATGATACAGGTGTACATGTATTGCTACACTAGGCATCTGCCACGTGACTTGTGACGTCACTTGACTTGCACCGGCACTGCGCGATGGCAAGACATGCAAGGCGAACCAGCTCGGTAGTCATTAGAGAAGTAGCCGCACAGGTCTGATTATACAGTCCTAGTGTAGCCCTAGTGCAGTGTTAGTGGTGTCCGTGTGTGCCATGAGACAGTGTTAGTGCACACCAAAAAAACACCATGATTGTAACCAACCCCGACGCTGTTGAGGTCGCCGTCCCGGAGTCGGGCAATGTTTTTAGCAGTCTGTTGGTTTCTTCTTCCAGGAAGGGCTCGGTCAAGGTCCAAATCCTCCCCAGCCAGACCAACCAGCCCAAGACGTTGTCACATCTCCCTCATCGAGACCCCGTCGCGATCGCATTCACTGACTTGGTCTACACCGTCACCGAGGGACGCCGTAATAGTAAGTGAATTTTTTATGTTTTCATTAAAAAAATAGCGTTCCGACAACCTGACTTGTAGCGTAAGAGGTCCAGGTCCCTGCAGAGGAATTTTTTTAGTGTTCTACATTTTTGTGTGAGTGTTTGAAATTTCGCTCGATCGCTTTAAAGTGAGTTCGCTATAGGAGGGTTTCAAGGGACCGTCTCTCGTTATAAAGAGTAACAACTGTATATGGAGTATCACGTTATAGAGGGAAGTTCCAGGGTAATTCTTAGGTATGTAATATGTACTACTCGGAAAATTAGAAGCATCTGGTGCTTATTATTCTACACCTCAGCTCTTCATATACCTTATAGGTAAATTCCTTTTAAAATGGAAAATCCTTACCCGGAAGTCGTTAGTAGGTTTGACGAGTTTACCTGGTTTCATGGAATTCAGGCTCAGGCTCATAGATTCCATTGAAGACGGGTTTTCAAAAATTTACTACCCTATATACTCTGTTGAGTCGTACATTAGTATAATACCTTTCTTCTTGGTTAAAATCATTGTAATAGCTAGGATTTCACAGTGATGGTGTCCCGAAGCAAAGAGTGACAATTAGAAACTGTGTTGGGTATTTTATATTCTGAAATATAATATATATTTTTTTTAGTAGGTACAAGAAACTAAATGTTTTAAACTTGATCTTGAAATTTACGGCGACGCGGTTAGGTGGACGATCTCCTTAAGAGGACGCTATACCTGACGGTGCATTTTTTGCTGCCTATAAGATTAACATTGCGAGCGGCGATTCATTTTCAAGGTTTACCCTTGGTTGGAAAGACACAAAATTTTGCCTGTACCTAGCCCTAACAGTGTTATAGGGAGTGTTTGAAGCAGATTTCCCATTTTTTTACTGGTTTTCGAGATACAGCAGTTTTCTTGAGGTATGCGAAGCTAGCATTTGCAAAACAGTTGCAATAAAAGAAACCAGTGAGAAATTGGGAAATCTGCTTCGAACACTCCCTAGAACATTGTTAGGGCTAGGTACAGGCAAAATTTTGTGTCTTTCCAACCAAGGGTAAACCTTGAAAATGAATCGCCGCTCGCAATGTTAATCTTATGGGCGGCAAAAAATGCATCGTCAGGTATAGCGTCCTCTTAAGAGAGAGTGAACTCGTATGCTGTGTTAATCGCTTCACCGCCAAATCTCTCACTTCCTTTTCCTGTCTCATGGAGGGTGTACCTAGTAATAGACCTAATGTGGGGAAAAACGTAGCGTGAAAGTGAATGATTTAAATCCTAACTAATCGATTAATTATCTACTCACTAGTGCCATATTCACCTCAGCAAAATCGTATTTATGTTCTGAATTATAATGTGTCTTTTTAACGCCGAAAGTATAACTGGCAATGTTGCAATGTTCTGCGGTCAAGTAATTTTGAATACATTTTTCTAATGACTTCTTATGGTGGAACTTCTTAAAATATACTGTAGTGCGATTATACATGTCATATGTTAAACATGTGACAAGATAAATCTGTTCGTTAGGAGACACTATAGTGTACATTAGAGAAGTGGTGCAACCCACCCTTAGCTGACCCCGTCCTATGTGTCAAGAACCTATTCTAGTCACGGTTCATAAAGAAATTATAGTGGGAAGAGAAGGAGGTTTTGACTTCATCCTTTGATCGCAAAACTCGTTCCACCTTTCCTAGGTGACGGTAAAACCTATACAGGGTTTCTATTTTTATTTAGCAAACAGTCAAACTGTACTGTTTGTTACTGGCGCCTGGGCAGTTTAGCGAGGCCTGGCTAATAGAAGATTGTGCAATTCATACAACCATCTTAAGAGGGTCCACTCAGTCCTGCCACACGTGGCAGCAGACTGATTTCTGACGTTAAAAAGACATATTATTTTTCAGAACATTTAATATCCTACAGTGTCGGATAAAACGTTAACAGACAGCAAACGTGTATTCCGTCTTACTGCCTCGTGTTTAAAAATCGTTCTGCTGCCACGTTCTTAAACTTTTTACTTTGGGAAGGAGGTGAAAACTGAGTGACGCAGGTACTAGAACCCTAAAATAAAATACGACGATTCGTTGACCTTGAACCGAAGACAGGTATCCATCTGGGTAAAAAACCTGAAGCACCTCTCATCCTCCGTTTATGACGTACTTTGCACCCAGTTAGTTATTATCTACAGGTATTGGCAGCAAAAAAAAAACTGAGAAATGAAGGTACGATGTAGATGTGACCCCATGGACCTATTTTTTGCGTTCTCAGACGGAGTGAAGAAGTATAGGCACGTCCGCACGTTTTTCTAATCCTACCGAGCGATAAATATTGAATATTCATTGAGACTAACGGATGAGGGGTCGACTTTTCTGGAGGTTTCAGCTTAATATTCAGTCGGCTTACAGTCAGTGGCGTAGGTAGGATTTCGCCATACTGGAGGGGAGTCAGTTCTAGGAAATATTTTTGTGGGTCCCCCCTGTAGTCAACCAACCGACGAAGAAACCAACCTCGTTTAAGTATTTCGGCAGAAACTAACTGTAGTTTAATACGAGTTGGTAAATTTAACTGGGGTTTAGATCGTGGCAACAGAATAATTTTTCTTCTCATTTTATGAGGAAGCTGGTTAGTAAAATGTTCTTAAATATAGTATATCTTTTTAACGTCAGAAATTAACTGGCTATGTTGTGGTGTGACGCTTGACAATTGATAAAAATAGCTTTTGACGTTCATCAGACATGTATATTATATTTCAGAACAAATAACTGTCAAATCCTTTCCTCACTCAACAAAATTGTGTCTTCCAATTTATAAAACACATCTGGGGGGAAAAAAATTCACCGGCCGGGATCGAACCTGGCTCCTGGCGTCGTGTACCACCCTCGCCAGTCGTTATAATTTCGTTTTGTTTACGTTCTAGATGAGAAGACTATCCTGAAGAGTGTGAGTGGAAGGCTGCGCCCTGGCGAGCTGACGGCCATCATGGGGCCCTCCGGAGCCGGCAAGTCCACCCTGCTCAACATACTCACAGGATACAAGTAAGTAACCTAACCTAACCTAACCTAACCTAACCTAACCTAACCTAACCTAACCTAACCTAACCTAACCTAACCTAACCTAACCTAACCTAACCTAGACACCACTACACTCTATTTCCGAGTTCAAACTCCGGCGGGCTGACATTTTTGGGTAGCGGATTTTTTTTTTTTTTTATTTTTTTTATTTATTTTTTTATTTTTTTTATAAATAAAAGGCTCTAGCTACTGAGCTATATCGCTTGGATAATGAAACTGCTTTACCTGGTGGTTCGGGGCCCACCTTAAACTGTAGGTCCCCGTCATAGTCTGTGTCTGGGACGCGTGATCGAGTGATTTTTGTCAACAAAAAACTTGTCCAAAATTAACCGATCGTGAAATAACAACATACGATAGCCTCATACTTTTTGACTTTAAAAAGACATTATATTTCAGAAAATTTAAATATCCAATAGTTTCCTCATAAAGTGTGCATAAAAAAAACGTAAACAAACGCGGTTGCGTTGTCGCTCTTAACCGTAAGAGAAACATTGCTCTAACCTCCCTGTAAATAATCTGACAGTTAATGCCGTAACATGCACTACATTGACCCTTTATTTATACAATCTAAAACGCTTCGTTTTCACCAAAACATGTAGATGTTTACGGATGCTTGGTTGATTTATAAACATGCTCTTGTTCTTTCTGCTTCTTCATACTTACGTCCAAGTTAGACCTCGAGGTCATTCGACTAGTCTTGCGCATATCATGCGGAAGCCAGCAAGCAGACCGCTATGGCTGGTTTCACTATTGCCCCATGTGTCGTCGTCATATTACGCTGATATCTCCCAAGGCTCTGTGCAAGCCAAATGTTCGGAAAGTTTGGTGCATAGTGTTTAGCTTATGGCTGAATATTCATTCGCTATTTTTTTATGTTTGGACTTCAAACTTTGTGAGAAAACTATTGGATATTTAAATATTCTGAAATATGTCTTTTTAACTTCATATCCATATCCAATAGTTTTCTCACAAAGTTTGAAATCGGAACGTAGCGAATGTATGGTGGCTCTTAATGCCAGAATACCCAGTTTCCTAGTTAAGAGAACGCTATACTTGACGATGCATTTTTTGCCGCCCATAAGATTAACATTGCGAGCGGCGATTCATTTTCAAGGTTTACCCTTGGTTGGAAAGACACAAAATTTTGCCTGTACCTAGCCCTAACAATGTTCTAGGGAGTGTTCGAAGCAGATTTCCCATTTTTTTTTTTACTGGTTTTCGAGATACAGCACTTTTCTTGAGGTATGCGATGCTAGCATTTGCAAAACAGTTGCAATAAAAGAAACCAGTGAGAAATTGGGAAATCTGCTGTAAACACTCCCTAGAACATTGTTAGGGCTAGGTACAGGCAAAATTTTGTGTCTTTCCAACCAAGGGTAAACCTTGAAAATGAATCGCCGCTCGCAATGTTAATCTTATGGGCGGCAAAAAATGCATCGTCAGGTATAGCGTCCTCTTAATTCTCTTTACAAACCAAATGTTAGAGAATATACAAACTGAGTTATCACCACCTTCCAGCGCCATTTCGTTCCGCACCAAAATCTTTTGTAATAGACTGAGAAAAGAGTCACAATCTCGGAATAGGCTGGTTCCCTTGACTGATATGTAACGTGCTATCAGTCTGTCAGCAGTTGCGTGTGTACCAAAGAGCGAAGTACGGTGGGATAAATATACAATAGGTACATGGCAGTATTACTCATAGTGCGGTCATGATGGTGACGCACATCGCCGGACTTTGTCAGCTTCATGAAGAACTCCGTCTACACAGCCGCGCTTTTTTTCGTTTTTGAGAGCATGGGTAGGATAGGGAACGCGGTTCTGTTGTGCGCATGCGCCGCCCCAGCCGACAAAGCTCTCTATCCCACATTAAGGGTCCGCTATACCTGACGGTGCATTTTTTGCCGCCCATAAGATTAACATTGCGAGCGGCGATTCATTTTCAAGGTTTACCCTTGGTTGGAAAGACACAAAATTTTGCCTGTACCTAGCCCTAACAATGTTCTAGGGAGTGTTCGAAGCAGATATCCCATTTGTTTACTGGTTTTCGAGATACAGCACTTTTCTTGAGGTATGCGATGCTAGCATTTGCAAAACAGTTGCAATAAAAGAAACCAGTGAGAAATTGGGAAATCTGCTTCGAACACGACCTAGAGCATTGTTAGGGCTAGGTACAGGCAAAATTTTGTGTCTTTCCAACCAAGGGTAAACCTTGAAAATGAATTGCCGCTCGCAATGTTAATCTTATGGGCGTCAAAAAATGCATCGTCAGGTATAGCGTCCTCTTAACAGGATATGGGACAGGTAATGTTTGTGTTCACCTGAAGCAAAACAAAGCTGTTACTTCACTGTGTTTGAATTACCAACGTTCAAAAAACTCAAAAGTCATTTTTATGAATTTTGCTTACTTTTTTTGCCTAATGATTTATACGATGTTTCAGTTTGAATAAGTATAGGTTAACTTCTGTGATAATATGAGAGCAGGTACTCTATTGATTCAGATGAACATAAACATCTACACACTCGTTCATGCACAGGCTTCCTCAGAATGACGTCAGAAAAAATCATCTGGTGCCACTTGGGTTCTCATTTCCAACATAGGCGTAGCAAGTGGGGGAGGGGGCTGGGGGGGCTTAGCCCCCCCCCCCCCCCCCCAGAAACAGTTTTACCACCCCCAGGATTTTTCTGACCTACACATAACTTCACATGAAGCCATGCCTACCCCCCTCCCCAGGTTTTTGGTCCTGCTACGCCCATGTTTAGGTCGCTTTGCATCGAAGTACAGATTTTTTGGTACGTTTTTATAGTCTACCTATGATGGAACTACCTTCAGCGCAGACCTGTCTCTTTTATCCTAAGAAGATGGACACTTTGTTTGAGAACGAAACAGTGTTCTTGTCTTTTCAGTTTACAGGCTAAGGGTGCGTCCCACCATGCCCAGTTAAAATTAAACTGGAGATTTACCATGTTAAATTTAACTCAAAAGTTAAATTTAACATGGTAAACATAGAACAAAATCTCCAGTTTAATTTTAACTGGGCATGGTGGGCCGCACCCTAAGAAGAGGATGCTAGTGTATAAGAGAAGGGTCTGATATAGGGTTACCTTTGGCTTATACACTCCTTCAGGGTTCTTAGCTTGGTATTAAGAACACTGTTTCTTTCTCAAATAAAGTATCTGTCTTCCTAGGGTAATGGAAAGAGATAGACAGGTCTGCGCTTAAGTTGGTTCTACCTAGTCCTTCCTACTTCACAGATTGGTTTTTTTGTAGGTAGGTAATTGAAGGGCCATAACATCCGCCGTGGTTTCATCATACCTTGATACGCAATGTAGTTTTAACAATAGGAGTGAATGGACTTATTCTGACGGTCGTTGCTATTGTACTATTTCGTTAAGAAGCTCATCAGACACTAGCCTTCATAGCTGAGACCTGGGTCACACCGGTTCGATCCCGATCCTAACAAAAACTTTTTCTGATATGTTCAGCATGTCAAGTGAAATGTATATCGAGGCTGTGGTGGTTCGGAACCCACCTAAAAGTACCCCTAAATTGAAACAGTGCATCTACATAAATTATTCTAAGGAGTCTGTTATTCTTATTAGGGAAATAATGCCACTACATTATGATGAGGTAAAACTAATAAGGAAAACAGTGGATAAAATATCTAGACTGTTATAAATAGGGTTCGGATTTGTCCTAAAAAGACCTATTCTTCTCCTTACGTTTGATTTCAGCCAAATTTTGTATTTAGGCGTTTTGTACCTCCACGACCCCACACACCAAATCTTATCGAGACCTATAATGTCCTATTTCAGCTTTGAAAGTACTAAAAAATCCTATTTTGCTGGTTGACGGCCTAATTTAACCTATTCTGCAGATAACAGTACTTATGGACACGTGTCTTACAATACGCTCGCTTCAAAAGAATCTTTCCAGACGAAAATAAAATCAGCTTGTAGACTTATTTTTTCTAAGAAGCCCGTAGACTACATTAACTTCACCATTAGAAATATATTTTCTTAGGTTCGTTGATAGTCGAGGTTGCTCCCCATTACTCCCTCGCAGACCAGGTAAGTAGGTATGTACTCTATTTTTATACCAACTACCCTTATGCCTGTGACCTGTGTACATGCTACGTGCCTATGCGCAGAGCCACAGGACACGCCAGATGCACCAAGCTTGCGGTAGCCTTAAAAAGAAACCCAGGCTGCCCAGGCTGGGCCTCAGCCCGAGAAGCTGCGGGGATATTAGAAGGAAAAAGTGCAGAAAAAAAAACGTTTGCTCGATCCATAGCCGTATCCACGGGGGGGGGGGGGGGGGGGGGGGGTTACCTAAGGGGTTAACTCCCCCCTCCATGAAAGAAAATTAACATGGTAATGCCGACGTGAAGCAAAAAAAAAAAAAAATATAGGCTAAAACCCCCCATTACCCCGAAACCCCCCCCCCCCATGACCGCTTTCTGGATACGGGCCTGGCCCGATCTTTCCCCTATCTACCGAAGTTGCCTCCCTCAAATTTCTGCCTCTCGTTTCGTGTGACGTAGAAAGAAGTCTCTTTGCCTCGTAAAAGAACTTTGACAGAGATGCGACGTAATTTTAAGGTGTAAAATCTGGAAAATCCCGGCGGAACGGAAACATTTTCCCCTTCCGCCATGGATGTATTGGCCGACGGCCCATGCACTCCAAAAACTGGCTTCGGCCCACTCATATTTCAGCTTCGGCGTACTCTACTTCTACTTCGGCTTCGGCCAAAAACATCCGCGCCTATTACGCGCGTTAAAAAAAAAAAAAAAAAAAAAATGAAAATCTGGAAAAAGTTTTGGTCGTGTAATAAAACCAAATGTGAAAATTCTTCCTTTTTTGCTCTTACCTACCTATAATTTTTATTAGAAACCTTACCTTAGTAGTTAAGCACTAGGTAAAATTGGATTTTAAGGAACCTATTTTCAGCAACCTATTTTGCGTTTTTGAGCAACCTATTTCTCGGTTTTAAGCAACCTAACAATCCGAACCCTAGTTATAAATGTCTCTAACCTACCCTTATCGCTCAAGGGTACAAAAATGTAGGAAGGTCAAGGCTATAGAAGGCTAAGCAGACATGGGAGACAGGGAATTTTTGTTCCCTGAACCAAAACAAAACACTTTTTCTCACTATAACGTGGAAACTAACCTCCTAAGGCTAAATTTCATCACTTATTAGTGTAGACTGTAGTATACACTATACACTATATAGTGTTGTCGGATTTATGTTTAGCTTATGACAGGTGTAATCGCAAGGCACTTGCCAAGCTAAACATACGATGACGCACAGATTTAACGTTCGTGTTTATGTTATCGTATGTTTAGCTTATGAAAAGTGCCTTGCGACTGCACTTGTTACCCAAAATTCCTTGCGAAATCACTTGTCATATGCTAAACATAAATCCGATAACGCTACAGTGTACACTATAGTCTACACTGTAAGTGGTGAAATTCAGCCTAAGAAGGTTACTTAGTTTTTATGATAAGAAGTGCAAATATATAAGTGAAAATATATATATACCTATCCCATCTCGTCTTAAAATTGTTCTAAAAATGTCAGAATATGTCCCAGCCAGCCTTGATGTTTTTAGGACAAGTTCTTGACTCAGCTGACCCCTACATAACCTTAACAACGAAGTATGGCCTTGGTAAAATGTTTATACCATTCCTATGCTGCACCTTGCTCATCAACATGGGATACAACAAAGATAGGATGGGTACACCCTGTGACACTTTGCTCTGAAGATAGTTAAGGGTCCGCTATACCTGACGGTGCATTTTTTGCCGCCCATAAGATTAACATTGCGAGTGGCGATTCATTTTCAAGGTTTACCCTTGGTTGGAAAGACACAAAATTGTTCCTGTACCTAGCCCTAACAATGTTCTAGGGAGTGTTCGAAGCAGATTTCCCATTTTTTTACTGGTTTTCGAGATAGAGCACTTTTCTTGAGGTATGCGATGCTAGCATTTGCAAAACAGTTGCAATAAAAGAAACCAGTGAGAAATTGGGAAATCTGCTTCGAACACTCCCTAGAACATTGTTAGGGCTAGGTACAGGCAAAATTTTGTGTCTTTCCAACCAAGGGTAAACCTTGAAAATGAATCGCCGCTCGCAATGTTAATTTTATGGGCGGCATAAAATGCACCGTCAGGTATAGCGTCCTCTTAAGGCTGTGCTGCAGCTGGTGATGCATTTTTGCTACCCATTCAACATTGTGAGCTGGGAATTATTTTTCATTTTTTCAACTGGTTGAAAAGACTCCCCAATTTCCCTCGCTATAGAGAGGATGTCGTTATAGAGAGTGTCAGCTGTAGTTAGTTTGAGTTTGAGGTCTTCCTTACAATTAAGGCACGTCTCCTTCCTCGACCTTCGTATATATTTTCTTTTATATTGTGGGAACTAAGCCTGAACTTTGCTCAGGCTGTGGTTGACCTTGAAACTCAGGATGAATATAGCAGTGTGCGTGGAAACTTTGCTAAGTATACCTTGGGTCTCAAACGTACCTAGAATATTCTGAGAAGAAAAATAACTTACCGAGCAACGGAAAAAAACTTGATTTGTTTACAGAGTACCTCCCCACTCCTGTACCGGTTTGAACTACCTTAATTTAAAGCCCACATATTCCATTTGGCTTATAGGATCACAGTCAATTTCTGAAATATAATATGTCTTTTTAACGACATTACTCATGAGGCTATGTTGTGATTTCACGATCGGTTAATTTTGGACAATTTTATTGGTGGCAAAAATCACGCGATCGTAAAATCACAACAAAGCCTCATGAGTAATGACGTTAAAAAGACATATTATTATATTTCAGAATATTTAAATATCCAATAGTTTTCTCACAAAGTTTGAAGTCCAAATGTAAACAAGCGGTACGACACGGTCGGACAAAACTTTACCTGCTTATTTGTGTGATTCCTAAAAATAAACCCTTGGTTAAATGATTGGAGACGGAAAAACTTTTTGACGAAAGGAATGGCCCCAGAATGTTCCCCCGAGTACTTAGAGACCAAACACGACGTACTTCGGCAACCACCCAAAACTACCCCCTAAAAGGAGGTGGAGTGGTTGGGGAAGCTCGGAAAAACTTTTTTAAAAAATAAATTGTCTCAGAGCGTTTCCCCGAGCATTTTGATACCCCACACAACGCACTTTGGAAAGTAACCAAAACTCCCCCCAAAAGGGGGGGAGGGGTGGCGAAAAACCATTTTGACCAAATAAAGTGTCTCAGAACGATGTCCCGATCATTTTGAGCCCACACAACCTATATTTCGCAAACCACTCAAATCTACCCCCCCTTAGGGGGTGGGGTGCTTAGATACGTTCAGAAAAACTTTTTGACACAAAAAATTAGTTCACAGCGTTCCCCCGAACAGTTTGAGACCCCATAAGCCGCACTTTAAAAGCCACTCAAAATTGCCCCCCCCCCCCGGGGGGGGGGGGGGGGGGCTGGAGATACCATTTGTCACGAGTATGGCGGTTGTCACGTGTCCTATCCAGAACTACTCGTATACCACAAACCACTGAATCCTCTGATTTCACCCTTTTACAGGTCCAGGGGGGACTTCCCCCCTTCCAGGGAGTTATGCGGGGGTAGTGGGTGGTATCATTGGATTCGTAATTTTTTGTTCTATAATAGCCCAAAATTTGATCAAAATCGTTAGAGCCATTTTTGAGCAAATATTTTTTTTCTACTTTTTGGGGGAGTTTTGGGGGGGTAACCCCCCTTAATTTTAAAGGGGGGAAACTGGGCTTCCGGATTCTGATTTCTTCCAATTTTAGAAAGGTCACTACCGATTTTGAAGAAAATCGGTTGAAAAGTGTGCCGTCCAGGTCAATGCCACATACATACATACATACGTACTGACACGGAGTACCTGACCTCTTCTAAAAATTCCTGGGGGCAAACTTTTCGTCGGAGGAAAAAAGTGAGATGGTTTTCATATTCCGAAGGAATGGACGTTTCCGAAATGTATATGCAAGTTTCAATCGCTTTTGAGGTCTGGGAGCAATGACGGTTCAAAGTTGAGGTTTGCCGAAAATTGGCCCGCACGAATACAATACTTTACCTTACGTATACTCCGTATACAGGTAAAGTAAAAAATAGCGAATGTATGGTGACCCTTAAAGAACACATACTATATTTCAGAACATTTAATATCTAGCATTGTCCTCAAAAAATGTTCGGAAAAAACGTAAACAAACAGAAAATGTGTATTTTTTAACCAATCACTGCTCGGGAATTCGTTCATGTTCATGTAATGTAACCTTACTGTATGTATATTCGTTTAAAATGTTTAAATGGTTATTACCCGCATGTTATATGAAGACAGATGATGGATGGATCACTGCAAATGGCTCAAGGTTCAGCTTGTCAATTCTGTCAGAATCACGTCATGTCATTGAATTTACATTTTTTGTTTATTTTCCATCGGGCACATGTTTATTTGCTCATCTGAGGGTTATTTTTTTGCGTCGGAAAGTAACCTTTGCAGAGAGGCTAAAATACATTCGCTATTTGTTTACGTTTTTTCTGCACACATTTTTACGAGCGAGTGATTTTTGTCAACAAAAAATTAGTCCGAAATTAACCAGTCGCCAATCACTACACAGCCTGTTAATTTCGGCCGTTAAAAAGACATATCGCACTCCTATTTCAATAGCGCCATATCACGGAAATTGGCAAATCTCAGGAAAGCCGATATAAGAAATTGCACAATTATTTCTTTTTTCCTTCTGCTACCATTCAAGCAATATCAATGAAATTTGGTACTTATATTGATTGGAGGCTTCACCGTTTAACTGTATCAAAATTTCTTCTGGCAACATGAAAGAAAGCCGCCAAAACTACCCTTAAACCTGTGATATGGCACTATTGCAGTTAGCATATTCACATTTCTAGCAGGTTAGGTTACTTTAACTGGCTGACTGCACAATAAAAATCAATAAATTTCAGTCAAATTTCACAGTGTAATTATCTACACTTAATTTAAGATAGCCCGCCACATGGGCTCATATGCCCTGGGTATGGCACCTTGAAGGATCAAATCACAGATGTCCTTTTTTTTGCGTTCGTCCAGTTGTAAACGATTTTTGTAGGCCGGCGTTAGGGTGAAGGCAGGCTTTGTCTTCGTTTTTCGTAGGTTGAAAACAACCTTCCTGAGCTCTTCTTCGTAGGAAGTCGTTACAAGATAGTAGTCCCTCGACTCAAATCGAGTCATCTTTATTTCACTAATCTTGATTCTTCCCTTGTTTTCGCTGACTTCGAAATTCGCTCCGACCTGTTGCTGAACCTTCTTAAAGTCATAAAAATCGCAATGTGAGAGTTCCTTTACTTGGAAAGGAATGCCATTTTTTTTGGCATTCCTGATGATTGGCACGTATTGTTGTGGAAGGTATACAGCACCGCTCTTCAAGGCCTTTTTGACCTGCCTTTCTATCAGGGAGTGTGCCACATCCCCTTCATTCTGCGTGTGGCCGCATATCAAAAATTTATGATTTATTGCTTTCAGCTTCAAACTCGCTTGGGCGAAAACAAACATTGCCATTATAAATCGATTTTTGTTTTGCCCGCAACAGTTATCGCTATAGAATGTCACTTCCAGCTCTTCGGAGTCTACAGCAGAGGTCAATTCTTTGAGGTATATATAAATGCACGAAGAAATTTCGTTTGCGCCTCTCTTTCCCTCGCCTTCGTGCCAAAAAAAACACGTAGTTTCTCCTGTTACAATGTTACTTATGGTAAAGTTGTAACTGTTCACTTTCGACTTGTAGTAGAACAGTGACGCATTTCCAATTGGAGAAGGCATCACAGCCTGAAGGTCGAAACAACAGACGATCTGCAGATTATCCTTTTGTCCCATGTCTTTGTCCAGCTCTTTACTGATTCGACTCAGCACCTTCTGGTACTGATGTTCTTCAAATTTCACGGCAATATCGTTGAGTTCCGGGGAGTTTTTGTGCATTTCACACAAGTTGCACTGATCTTTCTTGGGGATAAAGAAAGAGATGTTAAAACAGCAATTAAAAATTTTCGAGAACATCCCCAAGTTTGCAAACTCTGTTTCGCCTTTTTCCTGTTGCTCCTTTACATAATCTCGGTGGATATCGGCTAGGCTCCTTCCACCGTCAATGTATTCTCTGGTAGTTTGGGCTCTGAGGTAATGGCTTTCAACTCTAGGGATCGCGTTGATGAAGTCCTTTACAGATTGCTTGATTCTTGGATCAACCTCTTTGTGGTTTTTGTGTTTGCCTCTTTTGTCAGGCTCCAAGAAGCCATTTTCATCCATTTTTTCGAGGACCGTTCTAATGGGTCTGTCAGATATACCCAACGTATTCATAAAGAAGAGTTTACAAACTCTCTCCTTTTTTCCTGCAAGAATGAAATAAAACGCGTTGTTGTATTGTCTTGGTTTTGCTTTGTTTGTGAACCTGGTATTTGGGGCAATTTTCTCCATCGACTGGACCAGAAAATTTCTTTGTGCCTCTAAATCTCCAAGGTCCCAATAGCGATGGAAGAGAGTATTTCGGTGTTCTGTTGCAATTTTTGTGGCGCACTTGAAAGTACACTTTTCCGTACAAGTTGGGCCCATACTTTTTCCTTTCACTAACTTGCCTGTGGCCAGAGATGTGTAGTCTTTGCCTTCGTTTCTCAGCTTTTTGGCGGTCTCTCTGGTTCTCTTAAGCTTAAGCATTTTCTTCGTGCGTTTCACAGGCGAGCTTAATGGGGACTTTGGGATATCAACAGGCTTTTTCTCAAGATTCATGGAGGAGTTCAATGAAGGCTCTTGTTCTGGAACATAAGTAGGGTCTGCTGCCGAATCGTCACTACTGAAGTCCGGAAATCCATCATCGTAGTCAGGTTGCTGTCCAGATCGCATGTTTTGCAGGATTATGAAATCTGAGGTCACATCAGGGGATATTTCATCTACAACCTGACCAGGTTCCATTTCATGGTTCTCCATGTTGGCATAGGTCTCTGCAGGTTCCATAGCATTGACTTCCATGATGGCATCAGTCTCGGCAGGTTCCATACCATGGACTTCCGTGATGGCAGGGATCCTGGCATGTTCCGTTTCATGGTTCTCCATGATGGCATCAGTCTCGGCAGGTTCCATTTCATGGTTCTCCATGATGGCATCAGTCTCGGCAGGTTCCATTTCATGGTTCTCCATGATGGCATCAGTCTCGGCAGGTTCCATTTCATGGTTCTCCATGATGGCATCAGTCTCGGCAGGTTCCATTTCATGGTTCTCCATGATGGCATCAGTCTCGGCAGGTTCCATTTCATGGTTCTCCATGATGGCATCAGTCTCGGCAGCTTCCAACTCATGGTTCTCCATGATGGCATCAGTCTCGGCAGGTTCCATTTCATGGTTCTCCATGATGGCATCAGTCTCGGCAGCTTCCAATTCATGGTTCTCCATGATGGCATCAGTCTCGGCAGGTTCCATTTCATGGTTCTCCATGATGGCATCAGTCTCGGCAGGTTCCATTTCATGGTTCTCCATAATGGCATCAGTCTTGGCAGGTTCCATATCATGGACTTCCATGGTGGCGTTGGTCTCGGCAGGTTCGGTTTCATCAGAATCATTGGTACTCTCTCTGGTCCCTACAAAATACAGAATTATAAGAATTTTACAGTACAACAGTTTATTTCAAAACCCATAAAAGAAGTGACAAGTAAGATTGTTTTTGTTTTTTTAAGGCCAGGGGACTGTTAGTCCATGCAGCATTCCTCACTGGGCCTTCCTCACTGTGCAGCTGACAATAAGGGTGTTTTAATTAATTCTGGCGGCTAGTTACCGGGTTGTTAAGGTGCGCTCCGTATCGTACCGTCTTACCTAGTGCTGTTTTGTCCTAGTTTATCAGACAGTAACTTAGCTACCTGTGCTCTTACCGGTAACGGGTTCGAGGCATTCTATGTACCCGGGACCATCATCTTCTGTATCTAAACTTCGTAAATTTGGCTCACGTCTTGCTGGTCGCCCGCTTTCCCTTGGTCTTACGATTTCGTACTGCCGGGATCTCCCGCGCACCATGCGCAACATCAGATAGCTTCTTGAATTTTTATCCATGGTGCTGAAATCAAATTGAGAGCATAGATTTAGTTAAGATCAGGGTCTGAAAACACTGAAAACAGCTTGTTTTATGAAACGATAATTCCAATAGAACGATTATTGAGTCATAAACATCGAACCTAACCTATCTTGTATAGGATCGTTCACTTGACGTTCCGTGTTATTCTTGAAAACTCTTGTTTATTGTTTAAGCAATATAGCCCTATCGTGTCATAAGGCATATTGCAATGTCAAGGTCTTCAAATTGCACTTAAAATCATACTACAATAACGCCTTATCATAGTATATAGCGACCCTGCATATTAGTCTTTCACCAAAAAATATTAAATCAACTTCGCATTACTGCCATATCACAGGTCAAGGCAGTCTTGCAAACTGATCTTCCTTCACAAACCTAAAATTCAACTTCGCATTAGTGCCATATCACAGGTTAAGCCACTAGAGAAGTTTTTCTTTTACAGTTTTACTCTCCTCAACAGCAACATATTACAGGTTAAGGCAATATTTAGAAATGAGCGTCACTCACCTGACAACCACCTCCGGCGAAGGCTGACCGCATACTGGCTTATGGCAATCTTGCTGAATCAAGTAATTCCAAAACCGGTTATGGCAATAACGACAGTGGCTCACCATTCGGATTCTATGGGAGTTAACGATATGGCAATATTGCACAGCGCGGGTATCATCCCAAGGAACATTTTATGGCAAAAAACCATTTTTTCAATTTTTGAGGGATATGGCACTATTGAAATAGGAGTGCGATATTATATTTCAGAACATTTAAATATCCAATAGTAGCCTCAGAAAGATGTCACTGAGAAACGTCGACAAATGAGCATCTTATGTTCAGCCTTATAGTGGCCACGATGCGTTTTGGACGGCATCCCCGGAAGTATCGCTTGTGGGTAAGGATGGCAGTTGGGTACCCTCCATCCCTGACGAACCATTCTAGCCCCCACATCCCTGAGTAGCCATTCTAGCCCCCCCACCCCTGAGTAGCCATTCTAGCCCCCCATCCCTAAGTAGCCATTCTAGCCCCCACATCCCTGAGTAGCCATTCTAGCCCCCCCATCCCTGAGGAGCCGTTCTAGCCCCTCCATACCAGGACGCATTGCCGGCTAGTATCTAAAAGTCTTGTTTTGTTTTCAGAACATCGGGAATGAAAGGTTCCATCACAATCAACGGTCACGAGAGGAATCTTAATCAGTTCAAGAAACTTTCATGCTACATTATGCAAGATAACCAGCTCCATGGCAATCTTAGCGTGGAGGAAGCCATGTCTGTTGCTGCCAACCTCAAGCTGGAGAGCTCGGCTGGAGCTGGACATAAGGAGGAAGTGGTACGTACTCGAAATAAATAAATAAATAAGTAGAATTCGGGAACTAGGAGGGTCTAGTCCCAGTTCACAAGGAGATGATTTCGACAGCCGAGTTTTTCGTCTCCCAGTGATGGCCAGGTATAGTATAGCCACTCTGACCTGCCTGGCCCTAGGGCTATTCCGTGTACAGCGAACAGTGCAAAATGCCCTCGGGCCAGGCAGGTCAGAGTGGCTATACCATACCCATCAGGGCTTGGGTTGATTCGCTAGGAAAAATATCAAAATATCAGAACTAGATCATAGAGCTCATGCCTGTTAGAAATAAATATCCGACAGTCTCCTCTGAAAAATTTCAATAAAAAACGTCAACAAACAAAGGAAACGATTCGAGATTTAAATGTTCTGAGATATAATATGTCTTTTAACGACAGGGACGTCAGGGATTATATCTTCGTAAATTCCGTCTTAATCATAATTCAAACTGACCCTTCCATGGCATCTTTTTTTCTTGCAGATCTCAGAGATCTTGGCGACGCTGGGGCTGCTGGAGCACAGGAAGACGATGACAGCGAACTTGTCTGGTGGGCAGAAGAAGCGTTTGTCTATTGCTCTGGAGCTCGTCAACAATCCTCCCATTATGTTCTTCGATGAACCCACCAGGTAATCGGAGGGTCCCAGGTTCGAATCCTGGCACCAGCAGATTTTCTGTTCGTAGCATGGAGTTGAAATAACATCTTGAAAATGGTCAATTTTAAGATAAGTGGGTGTACTACCAATAGCAGTTAGTATGGAGTTGGATGTATAAGATACTCAAATAACAGAACAAAAGAAGAACCCACCAGGTTAAAATTTACATCCTCCTAAACAGCCACGACACCCGAGTGGTTCGAAACCCTACTAAAACTGTAGGTCCCCATCGTGTACTAAGTAAACTAATGTATAGCTTGGTGTGATTTTAGTGGTTTGGACAGTTCCTCTTGTTTCCAATGCATCAGCCTGTTGAAGTTCTTGGCACGTCAAGGAAGGACGATAATCTGCACCATCCATCAGCCCTCTGCTAGGTTGTTCGAGATGTTTGATCACCTCTACACTTTGGCGGAGGGGCAGTGTGTGTACCAAGGATCGACTAATCAGCTTGTGCCTTTCCTGGGAACTTTGGGACTTGTTTGCCCTAGCTACCACAACCCTGCCTCCTTCAGTAAGTATTACAAATAAGGGAAAAATTTTCTGACGCCGTATTTCGAACTCGGACCTCTTAGGACACAAGTAGGACCCCTTAACCATTGGGAACGACTGTTTACTAGAAGGGCTAGTAGAATGAAGGTCACATTTCGTGACCTTCGAACTCAAGGGGATGATTTTGGACAGTCGAGTTTCCCTCCAGCGTAGGACAGGTACTGATGTAAGGTACCGGGTAAGATAGCTCAGTCATAGTCATAGCTCAGTGTCTTATTTATTTATTTGTTTTCAGTAATCGAGGTGTCGTGCGGAGAGTACGGAGATAACGTGCAGACCCTCGTCACTGCTATTGCTAACGGTAAAAACGATATCCGAGAGGGAAAGCCGTTCCCTAACCCGAACGGAACCATCAACACAGACACCAGCGCTAAAGTCCTCAACGGACTCGCCAACGCTACCAATGACATCGCCAAGGAACTCCAGAGTAAGTCTTAAAGAAGAATGAATCTCCACTGAGCCCAGAAGGGTTTTTTTACTTTCTCCCAAGCAAATATGGCGAGAAAGTATTGTTTTCGTGCAAAATGCAACAAAAATTGAATTACTTGACAGTGGCCGTTTTTGATATCTTCTCGACGCCATTAAAAAATTCGTAGCTCTGTACCTCTGAATTTTTTGAATTGTAACTTATCCCTATAGATAGAGTGCGCTTTCAACTGGTATATAGGTAAATAGGTATGTAAATCTAACCCTTCCGCCATAAAGCATTATTGAAATTTTCGCCAAGGAAGTATTGCGAACTATGGATATTTCTTGTGTTGCTAGGCAACCCGGATATGCTGGTGATTCCTGTAGACCTGACAGGGTCAGAGAAGGTGGACCCTCCTGCCGCGAGCCTGCTGGAACCAGGTATCATCAAGACCAGCAACCGGAGGTACCCAACCTCGGAGTTCCGCCAGTTCTGGATTGTTTTGAAGAGGACGCTGCTCTTCAGCCGACGTGATTGGGTACGTACATACAGTGATGAGATTTGAAGAATACATTTTATTAAAAAGATATTTGGAGAATCTGTATGTCAAAGCCGTGTTGTAGGAACCTAAATTTGTTCCAAAAGTCTTCCCCCTTCGTAGGTATAGGGGTTAACAATTTTGAACTCCAGTTTCATAGTTGAGACAGTTGATACCTGTGACCTTGTCAGGCTATGGCTATAGTATAAAAACTAAGGCTGGGGTTAGTTATTCTGGAATTTTGGAAAATTTTACCCAAAAGTGTTTGCTTGTAATTTAAACATGGGCTCTAAAATTCCAGTTGGAATTTTATTTCCCTAGCAACGCATGGCAACCATGTTCATCTTACTTTGGATTAAAAGAAAATAGGTAACTAAACTCTGCTTTAGTCAGCCATCAGACTACAAAATGCAATGATTTTCATAGATGATTTGACCTCATTTTCAGACCCTGATGTACCTTCGACTGTTCGCTCACATATTGGTTGGTTTCCTCATCGGCGCTCTCTACTACGACATCGGAAATGACGGAGCGAAGGTGCTCAGCAACCTCGGCTTCCTGTTCTTCAACATGCTTTTCCTTATGTACACCTCCATGACCATCACTATTCTATCGTGTAAGTTTTAACTTTGTTAAGGCCGTCTTACACGATGTTTGGTTACCAAGTCATCGAAACAATTATTGATACATGCTGAGAAATGGCACACCTTGCTGACTAGTATAGTCCTACTCACTCACCCATTGTTTTAAAAAAAAACAGGGTTTCCAAAATTATTTTTTGTTTGAACAAAAATTAGGTGTAAGAACCAGGGGTCATGATCTAAAAGAGTTTAGCAATGATACTTCACATTTGTGTAGTCTATCCACCCCTGGATATGACTGAATTTGGAAAATTATGTCTTTCGATGAGTTGATCTGTTGATGATGATTTCTACCTGAAAGATGCAGTAATCTTGAAGAGTTCACCGAGAGCTTTTTCCTTCATCTATGAAACTGTCAAATAAATACTGAATGATTATTGATGGATGGATGATTATTATTTGTTATCGTTTTATTTCAGTCCCGCTTGAGATGCCCGTTCTTATAAAAGAAAACTTCAATCGCTGGTACTCTTTACGTTCTTACTACTTAGCCATCACCGTGTCCGACATTCCGTTCCAAGTAAGTTATTAAGTTATTACTAAGTACGTAAGTACGAGTACCTACCCAATCAGTAACTACTCACACCATACTAGAAGCTAATCTGTAAAAATTGAAGTGGTGGTGGTCATTTCTTTGTTCTGAAATATAATTTAACTTTTAACATCAGAAACTATAATAATGAGTAATAAAATGATGTGTTTCATGTATCTATTGTAATGTTATTTTCCCTTTCAGGCCATCTTCTGTATAATCTACGTGACAATCGTGTATTTCTTGACGTCGCAGCCGCCTGAGCTGTTCCGATTCTCGATGTTCCTCAGCGCGTGTCTTCTTATCTCGTTTGTCGCCCAGTCTGTCGGTCTTGTCGTCGGTGCCGCGATGAATGTCCAGGTAAATGATCAAGGCTTAGGTCACAGGTGTAAGGTATATAAATTTATGAAGTTTATCCAAAATTACTCGCTTGTAAAATCACATCATAGCCAGTTAATTTCTGCTTCATAATCTCTCCTTTATGACTGACCTAATTTTATCGTGTTCTATTCTGTTGTTATTCTATCGTTTTCTATTCTAGAACGGAGTATTCCTTGCGCCGGTAATGTCCGTCCCATTCCTGCTCTTCTCCGGATTCTTCGTGTCGTTCGATTCGATTCCAGTGTACCTGCGGTGGATCACGTACCTGTCGTACATCCGGTATGGGTTCGAGGGTACGGCGCTCGCTACCTACGGCTTCAACCGCGCCAAACTACAATGTTTCCAGGTATGATAGAATGAAGCTCAAAAACTCACATTACGCTTCAGGCTATGGTCAGGCAGGAGTCAGAACTTCTGCAGATTCTGCCAGGCAGGTACAGATATAACTTTCCAGTAAATATATATAATGTATATAGTTGAGGCCAGCACAGGTCTCCATCGACTGTATTGTTGCGTGTGATCTTGCTATGAGTTGTATTTTATATCTTTTCGTATTTTCAGCCTTATTGTTACTTCCGTTCGCCTGAGTACACGCTGGAGGAGCTGGACATGGTCAACGCTGACTTCACGGTTGATATAGTGGCTCTGTGCGTCATCTTCGTTGTTCTCAGAGTAGCTGCGTTCCTGTTCCTCCGGTGGAAGCTCCACGCCACGAGATGATCGACCTAATCTCTCTAGCTCTAATTCACTCTACTCCGTCTCAAAATGCAGGGTAAGTAAGAAAGTGATATCTCGATGATACCGGTCCGTGTGCCACCATCTTGTCGCAAATATCGATCGATAATAGTTTCACTTTTGTTGCTTCAAGATGGGTGCATGTACCAGTGTCAATCGAGATATCGTAGGGGGGTCCCAGCAACTAGACCATTTCAAGAACTATCCATTGTGCTCAGCTGGCAGCACTGCCAAATACCAGCTCCCCACCCATCGAGTAAACGATGGGGACCTACAGTTTTAGGTGGGTTCCGAACCACCACAGCCTCGATATACATTTCACTTGACATGCTGAACATATCAGAGGTGAATGCCGAGCAGAAAAACTTTTTGGTAGGATCGGGATCGAACCGGTGTGACCCGGCTCTCACTGCTCCTCAAAAGTCGACCATTTAGTCCACTGGGCTATCGAGACCGCTTACCGGAGTGACCTTACTCTCAGTGTACCTCCAAGGTTCTATGAAGCTGACCTACCAACGTAGTGCACGCACTAATATAAAGACCTTGCCCGTCATTCGCTTCTTTTCACCTAAAATAACGGTCTAATTCTTCGTTTTTATTTCAGGAAATGCGAAACAATCGAACGCCTTCTCCAAACGCCAAAGCAACTTCGAAAAACCTCGAATGTCAGTTAAATCGAGAAAGTAAACAAATGCTCTCTAGGTCTCAGCTGGCATATGGATTTTACTATCCAACTCTACTACTTACTGGCTCAAAACATTGTTATTTAATTTAAAAAATTAAGTAAATAGTTTTTAAGGTGCAGGCTTACATGATATTACGTTTTTATGAATGCAATATATTTAATAATAAAGTACCTTTGGGTTTTTAATGACTGTCCGAATAAGCCCGGCAGAGGTATGCCCAGGACGCGGGCTCTGAAGGTTTCCCAGAGTTACTGAAGAGATGCACAGTACTGCCATAAGGCCTGCAGCTCGATTATGGATCTGGGTCGTTATCTCGGGCATTAAGATCCTAATGCTAAAACATGGGTAAAACTTCGTCGTTAAAGTCGTTAACTCATCCGTAATAGCCCTGCTGCTAAACCTAAATACCCACCGGTAACCTCGTAGGTGGGCACATTTGGGTCTTAATCTTAAAATTCATTGCGATGGTAGAACTTTAAAAGTTCGCCTCTCAGCCCCTACAACGAGGTTATATGGTAGGTACACCTGCAGGTGTATTCCCTTTCTCGAACGCCAGAAAACCCACTCAACTAACACCTTCAAAATTTATTGTAAGAAAGAACCGTTCTCCATATATTGCATGATGGCGAGCCTTATCTTCTTACAATAAATTTTAAAGGTGTTAGTTATGTGGGTTTTCTGGCGTTCAAGAAAGGGAATACCACTGCTGGAGGTGTATTCCCTTTCTCGAACGCCAGCAAACCCACTCACCTAACACCTTCAAAATTTATTGTAAGAAGATAAGGCACGCCATGATGCAATATACGGAGAACAGTTCTTCTTACAATACATTTTGAAGGTGTTAGTTGGGTGGGTTGGCTGGCGTTCGAGAAAGGGAATACACCTGCTGACACACACGGGTACAAACTCATCAATACTCGGTGGAGAACTGTAATTGCACCACCATCGTTCAATAGTATTCGGTCTCCAGTGAAAGCTAAACATAATTTCGGCATCAACTTCTACTATTTACGGTTCTGCAGGTGTATTCCCTTTATCGAACGCCAGCAAACCCACCCAACTAACACCTTCAAAATTTTTTTGTAAGAAGAACTGCTCTTCGTATATTGCATCATGGCGTACCTTAACTTCTTACAATAAATTTTGAAGGTGTTAGTTGGGTGGGTTTGCTGGCGTTCGAGAAAGGGAATACACCTGCAGGAATACTGGTACTCTCGACACCATATACACTGCCTTTTTTAAGTGGTGCAGTTTTTACAAAGTCGATATTATACAAATCAATCAAAGGACCACGTGCGGGTAAATATTCATTCGATTATCGACACGGGATGAATGCGTAGATACCATAAACACAGCGGTTACCATGGAAACCATAGAGTAAACCATCAGTAAACTTTCGTGTGGTGTGACGACAATACGGTGTTGCAATTTCCGTATATATTTAGCCCAATACTACTATTAAGCCTCAAGTTAGAGAATCTAATAACAACATATCAATTAGTACACAGAACGTAAGTATCTACTGAAGTTTCACTTACATACTTCCAAGGGAATTGTTGGACATTACAGTCAGAGACACGGGCATCGGAGTTAAAACACAGTCGTGGAACAAGTGGCAGCAGACTAATTTTTCATTCAATTTTTTTGAGGAAACAGTTGGATACTGAAATATTCTGAAATATAATAAGTCTTTTAAACGTCAGAAAGTAACCGGAGAGATTTTACGATCGACTCTGGATTAATTTTTTGCTGACAAAAAGACATATTATACTTCAGAACATAAATCGACCTCAAAAAATGGAAGAAAACTAGGTATTGACCTGATAAACAAAACGATTTTCTAGACAGAAATAACCGTCTGATCTGCAGTCTCATAGGAAAGCTTCGTCACACAAGTCACGAATTCATCACGAACAAAAACGTAAACTCAAGTAATAAGAGCTCCTTCCAGAATTTCCGTGACCATCTTTCGTCTAAAGTACGGCATATTCTCTTGACTGAACAACAGCGGTGCGTTTCGGGCTAAATGTTCGGCAAACACACACGCAAACACTCCACAGTCGCTACCGTTCATCTGTTGCGGAATTTTTTCTACGTTAATTTTTTTCCAGTCCGTCGTGTCGAAGGTCTGTTTCTTTTTGTCCATACTTTCTTGCTCAAGGTACGACAGAAGGGAGCCGAGGCAGTGGTCGTTGTCGGCACCCATACTGTCGTAATAACGGACTTCCTTCGATCGAAAATCTATGACGGACATGCACCAATGCATTCCCATGTGGACTGGTACCAAGACCATATCATAGGTGAATAGGTCGACCTGAAACGAAAGAAGAAGTCGCAATTGATTTTCTCATGTTTGTTTACGTTTTTTCTGCACATTTTATGAGGATACTGTTGGATATTTAAATATTCTGAGATGCAATATGTCTTTTTAATGGCCCAAATTAACAGGCTGTGTGATGAATTTACGATCGGTTATGGCTGTATATACATTCTCGACGAACTCCACCAAAACCACTGTGTGAAAGTAAATATTCGACAAAACTAATGTTTACATATTAGTACTGCCGGAGACTGGTAATTGCAATATCGTATTGGTTGTGTCTACTCTAAAAGCTAAACATAGCGTGCTATTTGAACGCGAAACGAACGAGTGAAAGTAGGACACTACGTTTAGCTTTTACAGGAGAAAAAGTAGAGAAATGCTGTTGAAATTACCCACTTCCGTAAGTGAAATAAAAATTGTCAAAATGTAACATGGCTACGGTAATTAGTACAAACATTTATCAAGCTTTTCTACTAAATGTGACGATAAAAACATACATTTTGTAGTCCGAAACTTTATAAAAAAATATTCCGCGTGAGGTAGTGTTGTGATTTCGCGATCTGGTAGTTGACTGTTTAAAATCGCTCCTGTGGGCTTATAACTCCATTTCATGCAAAAATACAACACTACCTCACGACAAAGAGTCTCAGGTTTACATCCCCCTATAAACATCTTTCACTCGCCCTGTAACTTCGGAGTAGGGCTTGAAGTACGTAGCATTGCGAACCAAGTACGTGTAGTCGACCTTAATTTCGGACAAAATTTTGTTGACAAAAATCACTCCATCGTAAAATTACTACAGTTAGAAAGACATAATTATATTTCAGAACATTTAAATATCCATCAGTTTCCTCAAAAAATGGTCGGAAAAAAGGTAGACAAATAGAAAATGTACACTCAGTTTTTGGGTAAAATTCCTTTTGACATGTTTCCGTCTCTGTTACCTTTTTCGTCCATCGTCTGACTGTGGAGAAACGCCCCTTCTTGATATTCTCATAGAAGAATGTGCTGAAGGCGTACACTTTCGGCAGTGGCTTGCCCGAACCTCGAGCCATTATCAGTTCCATGTAGAAGTTTATTATCTGCGGAAAAAACAGTAATTATCAGTTCTGAGAACATACCTACCTTCAGGTTATTTCCGTTATTTTTTTTATTTTTTTTACGCGCGACGTTCAGAGAACATATGCGCCGATGAGTTGGTTTATTAGATGTTTTTGGCCGAAGCCGAAGATGAAGTGGCCGAAGCCGAATATGAGCCAATACATCCATGTCAGAAGCGGAAAATTTTTCCGTTCCGCCGGGATTCGAACCCGGACCTCTCAGGACACAAAGCGGACCCCTTGACAACTCGGCCACTGAGAGGCACATTTCCGCTATTTTATTTATTCCATTATATCAATGCCGAACATATATATATTCGCTATTTGTTACGTTTTTTCTGCACACTTTATGAGGAAACTATTGGATATTTAATTGTTCTGAAATATAATATGTCTTTTTTAACGTCATTACCCATGAGGCTATGTTGTGATTTCACGATCGGTTCATTTTGGACGATTTTTTTGCTGACAAAAATCACTCGATCGTAAAATCACAACAGCCTCATGAGTAATGACGTTAAAGAGACATATTATATTTCAGAATATTTAAATATCCAATAGTTTCCTCACAAAGTTTGAAATCGAAACGAATAAAAAATAGCGAATGTATGGTGGCCCTTAAATTTGGGACGAACAGTTGAGAGCTAACCTCGTCATTGAGCCAGTTAAGTCCTTTAAGTGTGCCGATATCTTTTCGAGTGATGGGCATCTTAAACTTTTCAGCGAGGACTTCGCCGGGAGGGGAAGGTTTGAGGGCCTGCCGCACCCTCTCCTCCTGTTCTTCTGTCAGCGATGGCAGGAAATACTCAGGAACTTCTTCAATCTGTCAAGAACAAGTCAAACAAAATTAACAAATACTATCATAAGGGAGCCTCAAAAGGCTTATTGAGCTGTCTAGGAGCTTTCAACAGCTGAGGAAGACACCTCATATATTGAGGGACATTACTTAGGCTGAAGACATTTTCGTTCTGAGAAGTACACTGTAAATTGTAATACGTCTCTTAAAGGGCGTCTAGGCAGTCGTGTTTCTTCCGTTTTTTCTGCACATTTTATGAGGATACTATTGGATATTTAAATGTTCTGAAATATAATATGTCTTTTTAACGGCCGAAATTGACAAGTGATTTTTTGTTGATAAACCATACAGCCGTTAAAAAAAGACATATTATACTTCAGAACATTAAAATAATATCCCATAGTATCTTCACAAAAACGTGAAAAAACAGACTGCGTAGACACCCTTAACGTCAGTAACTAGTTCACTAAATAGTGCGTTTTACGATGAAGTGATTTTTGACAAAAAAAAATCCTCATTTCCGGCGTTATACATACTATATCTCAGGGCAAATAAATATCCAGGTTTCCTCAGCATTACAGCCTTGACGATGTGTATTTCTTTTCGCTATTGTGAAAGTCCCTTACCTCCAGTACGGGGGGTTCAGTGATTTTCATGTACTCGCGCACTCGCTTCTCCAGCGCATCCGCCGAAGTCTTCTCATTGTGCGCCGTGAGAACCGCCAGCTTGGCTTCTTCAAGGCGAGCCTGTCGCCGTTTTTCCGCCGTATTCGTGGCATGATCAGTGGTACTAAAAAAAATCAAATAATAGGTAATTCCGTTGTGCTAACTTAGGAGTGGATCCAGCATCTCCATTATGGATCTTTTATTTATTATTTTTTTTTTTTCAGTCCTGAGACAACTTCTTAAATTCTAGATCACTTGATGATTTTAGAGCGGGAGGTCCTGTGACGAAAGAATCCATCACTTTCTTGGCAGCTTTCATTTCTTAAATAAAATTGAAAATTAACTGAACTTCATCATCCTCTTGATAATTGCTGACTAGATGCTCCTATAAAAACCCCGCACCATCTTCGATATCATTATATATCTCCATTATGGATCTTGGTCGTTACCTCGGACGTTTCCTAACGCTAAAACTACACCTGCAACCTACATAAATAATACATAATAACTTACATTTCCTTGACGTAATTAACATTTCGGACAATTGCGACCAAATCAAGATAGCTCTTGAGGGAGTTGACAGGCTTCAGAGTGGGCCGCGGAGAAGTAACTCCGCTCTCCTCGATAATCTCGACATAGTTTGATGTATCTGAAGAAATAAAACCGCAATGGGAATATAGGAAACAAGTAGAACAGCCTCGACAACCGAGTGGTCAATCTGGTTTCCTTTAGAGTTGAGAGGAACCGGTTCGACCGGCATTCACCAATCAGGATCTCAAGTGAAATGTACATCAGAATCAACCTAAAACTGTAGGTCCCCATCGCTCCATTATGTGAGGAAACCGTTCGGTATTTATTTGCTCTGAAACTATACTCCAAGTCAGGCTAGGAGCGTACCGATTTCTCATAATTTCTTGAAGATTTTCAGTTGACGCCGATCCGGATTTGGGTTCCATATGCTACCATACGCTAAAAATGCCAATCCGATTCTGAGGAGAAATTTCTCTGATCGAGAAGAAGTTTTGATCAGCCCTAGATTTGCAAGAAATTATGAGAAATCGGTACGCTCCCAGCCTGACTTGGATTATAGTTCCTAACGTATAAAACAACATATATTTCAGAACAATCCAACCGTTTCCTTAAAATGGAAATTAAAAACCAGTCTAGTGCCACTTGTGTTGTTACGAAATGAAAAGAATACCTTTACGTCGTTGCGCCCTCAAAGAAGGGAGAGAAGGAGTGGGTGCATTGTCGCGGTTCACCCTTAAAGATTTGAGCTCCTGCTCCAAGTTAATCACCAGAGGTTCTTTCTTAGGCATCGGCGACCGCGGTTTGATCTCGGCCACTGTGTACGTGGACGTGTCCAATGTATTCGACTGATACATGTCTAGCAGCCTTCTATACGCCATCTTCTCTTCAAGATACTGTAAAAACGAAAGTGTTGCTACCGGTGTTGAACTGGACATTTTGGATTGGTGGACTTGTTGATGTTTGGTTATTCAAAGACTGTGAAGTAACCAAGAGTCATTTTAATGAACTTTTGCTTACTAATTATTTATTATGTTTTTATTTCAATAAGGAGGTTACTTTCAACGACAATACGAGAAAAAGTGCTTTTGTTTTGGTTCAGATGAACATAAACATCCTCTTGTTTACTTAATCATAATTTAGGACTGAAGCTGCCTATCTCTTCATACTATTATCTTACCGTTTTGTACTTCGTGTATTGATCAGCTTGCTTTCTTTTCATGGCTTGTGTAAAGCGCGTAGCTGGCGGCTTGAACGGTCCAAAAATCTTCTCAGAGACGGTTTTCTTCGCTAATTTTCCAGCTAAAAAGAAAACTGGGATGAAACACTGCATCTAAATATTTCTATTTATTTAACAAAAATTAAGGAATTGGGAACAGGAACTAGTGACTAAGTTGCGATTTAGTAGACAATTGATTTTTTTCTACAAGTTTCTGACGTTAAAAAGACATTATATTTCAGAATAAAAAATCGACACAATGCTGTTGGTTTACTATCGAGTTTCTATATTCTATATAGTCTATATGTGGTATTGTACTAAGTCATTTTTCTTAAAACTACGTAATAATGAAATACAACCAAGTAAATAAGAGGAATCTTTGTTGGTCTATATTCTCTTTTGGATAGGTTCTAAAATACAACGTCTTTTAACGTCAAAATTTTTGTCCAATTCCGTTTAAAACGCATCTTGAACTACAACATTATGTGGAATATAATAAGAATATTCTAAAAAATAAAAATAATGAAAATTAAAGCGACTCACTGCGTTGAATAGGAATATGCCGAATGGTGGACAGCACCTGAATATCAGGGGTGTCATTTACTTGTATTGAGCGGGATGACATGGGCGAGACGCGGACCGTCCGCCACTGCAAGCCCGACGAGGAGGGGACCGGCGTGGACGAGGCGGAAAATCCGCCCTCCCGGGTGATAAGCTTCCGGGGAGCTGTCCGGTCCACGTGTTTTAGTTCTTCCACGACCACCACCTAAGTGAAAAAATATGTTTAAAAATATGCCTTGTGGGAGAGGAAGCTATTGGATATTGGTTCTGAAATTCAATGTATTTTTAACGTCAGAAGCTAGTTTCTTCAGAAAGGGTAACCAAAAAACGGTTACAGGCACATTTCTCACGTGCTAGAGGGTATCTCACTATTCCACGACGTGGACGAGTAACCTAAGATCCATAAAATTATTTCATTTACCTTTTTAATCCGACAGACACGTAGGATCTGTCTGGTTACTCTAGTTTAGGAATTGTTTTATCTTTATTTGAATTTTATCAGCTAGTCATTTACACTAACACATGAGTAAAGTTAAGTCATCGTCAAACACATGGGTAAACATAAGTTACCTCATCGTCCATCTTGTTTTCCTTTTCGGCATGTGCCATGTTTTCCAAAGTACAGAACGGTCCGTCAGGTGCTGTTTGGTACTTGACTATTTTGGTAGGAGGCACGTCACTACCACTGTTGCTAGCATCACTAGCCCTGAAACATAATATGCTGTATTTACGGCACATTACCGAGGTCAACAGGTATTTATTTGCCTGTATGTATTTGCCTATTCTTTCGCTGGGGTTTCAACATTGGTGCACTGATCTTAGAAGTTGTTTCGTCTTCACCGGTCAGGAGATAACTTGACCGTCAGGCATGATCTAATCACCCTCTTCTCTTCAGAGGTCACAAGGGAAGGGACCCTGCACCCCACTAGGCTCTAGGTTCTCATATTGGAGTAGCAAACATGGAGCGTTACACTGTTGTAGGCACGGATAAGATCGCAAATTTAGACGAAATAACTAGTTGGGCTTGTAATGGGAACGAATCGTAAATGCACCCATTCATTGGTAATCAGGCAATTGTTACCATGCAAGCATTGGCAAAGCAAAACTGGGTGAACGCGGTCGCAAAATTAATACACTTACCTTCTTTTACGAGCCAATCTCAAATGCCCATTAAGGAAATTATATAAAGAACTGAACATAATAATCAAAATGCTTCGTAAGAAGGATAAATCGCAGTAATTTACTGATATTTTAAAGCCCAAAAGAAATTTGGAACAACACTATTCCTTCATTGGCGGCCATTTTGTAGCTCTAGAACTTTATTTTGTTTTCCGTTTTGCGAGTGCGCGACATTCTCCTGCCACGATAATTTTTGGCGGCAATTTTAAAAATTCACGTGGAACTTCAGTACTACTCCTTCCTTATCTCTAAAATTGACCAATCTGATTTGTTTCGCCTCCAAGGGACAGTAAGGTAGGTATCTAAATAAGTACCGAAGATTACCTATGCTGTAGGCAAAGGAAAAAGGTTCTCAACGATTGTAATGAACTGATAGTCACAAATTACCTACATTCGTGTTTTTTATTTTCCTTAAAATTACCAATAAATTAAAAAATGGTTGGTAATAATTACCTATATTCAGGTACGTACCTAAAACAGCGTAAAACCTATAACTGAGGAAAAATCTACAACTTCCAATTTTGGAGTAAGTAAGTAGGTTCAACATATCTTTCTTGTTACGTTAGAGCACCACAGGAGTACCTATCTGCATCAGCAGAAGCTGGTCAGAAGTGGGCCGAAGCCTAGTAAGTAGGTAACCCATGCCATGCCACTCAGAGGTGGCACTTATCTAATTATTATTTCTGTAACAGCGAAATATTATAAGTACAAGTTCCTGTTCAATAATTCATCCAATAATATGCCTATATTTGCCAAGTTCTTTTACAATGACATAGTTGCTTTCTTTTATCGTTCTTGTCAGCTCTTTTGGTAACCTATACTTTACCTATATTTATATAAAATGCAAAACCCTGAATAAAATGAACTGAATCATGAATAATTGTTAGAGTTACGTATAAGGAAAATACACTAACAAATAAAGTATAACAAGCTAGGATATGTTCCTATGAGGAAAATGATAAGCAGCTAGATGTCGTTGCATGTGACTGCAGTGTTTTTGTCATTACATTGTGAAACGTTGAACTGTCACCATCTTATTCCTACAAAGGTTATGGGACCAGGTGTTGAAGTGGTACCAGTGTACTAAGTGGGAGCAAGTGCTACCTATGTTCCTACTACTACCAGTGTGAGTACTTTTATTGTGTTTTTCCTATAAAGAAGCGAACTGTCAAAATGGAGAAAATCCGTGGAATAGATAAGCTTCAAGGATCCACAAATTGGGCCACTTGGCTTCTTGACATTGACCTAGAGATTTCTGTGAACAATTTAAAAGATTTAGTAACAGGAGCTAGTGTTATGCCACTGGAAGCGAACTTTGCGGATAAGCCGTCCGATTTTCTGGCCGCGTGCAACAAATTCAACGAGAATGATGCCAAGCTACGTTTTCTAATAGGAACTAGTGTGGGTAGTGAACCTAAACGGCATATTCTCACGTGCAAGTCTGGAAAAGACATGTGGGATACTTTGCACTCAGTGTATCAACAGAAGGGCGAGCGTCGGTTAGACCTGCTATACTGCGAACTTTTTAATTATCGGAAGTTAGATACTGATAATATTGCTACACATGTGTCCAAGATCAGCAAGATATGGACAGATCTCAATCTGGCTTTGAAAGAAAAGAATGTTCAACTTCCTAATTGTCTGTTGCTCAATCGTGTGTTAAATACTTTGCCTGACGCGTATCTGGAGTTCAAGAACGCTTGGGAGAGTGTTCCTGAGAAGGACAGGAACATAACATTGTTGACAGAGAGGCTACGTCTGCACGAACAGAGGCTGGGTGAGAGTAATAAACCTGCTGAGACTTCTGTCGAGACTGCACTAGTGGTCACCTGTTTCAACTGTCACGAAAAGGGGCACTACGCTTCTAAATGTCCAAAGAAGAAGGCGCAGAAGAAACCGTGGAAGAAGAACAATAAGAAGAAAGGAGCTGAAGAAGGAAGAAAAGAAAATACTAGTTTGTACGCGACTGCTTTGTCAACCGACTTGCCGAATCAAGAAGATGAGTCACAGTGGGTGATTGACAGTGGAGCTACGCGGCACATGTGCAAGACTAGTGAAGGCATGAACCAATTGTGCACTAACTCTCTTTTTCAGGTTACAGTTGCAAATAATTCACAAATTGATTGCACTGGCATTGGTGATAAAAATGTAAATTTGAAGCAAGGCAACTTTGTCTTAAAAAATGTAGCTGTTGTACCTCAGCTCAAAACAAATTTACTGAGTGTCCCCACTTTATCAAAAAAGGGTTTTATCACTATTTTTGATGAATCAAAATGTCTTATTTACAAACAGGAAAATGTCAACATAACGGGAAAACCGACATGTAGTGGCACGCTATCAAAAAATGGTGCTTTTCTGCTAGACGTTGGCATGACTGATCGTAAACAAAAACAAAAATCAGATGTTGCTAATAATTTTTCTCCTAGCAATTCTGAAGTTGGTTTCGCGGCTGGTGATTCTAAGCCTAAGCATTCTCAAGTGCTTATGCATACTCGTTTGGGTCATCTGAATTGCCGCAGTATGAAGCTACTAAAGGATGGCATGGTGTACGGGGTAAAGTATTCCGAAAAGGAGGCTTTCGAGCCCTGCATCGCCTGTATCAAAGGTAAACAGGTAAGGTTGCCGTTTACTAAGCACGAGCTTGGACCAAAATCTAAACGATTATTGGATCTGGTTGTAAGTGATATAATGGGACCATTTGAAGTACCGTCTTTTTCAGGTTCCAGGTACTGTCTAACTTTTACAGACGATTTTTCTCGCAAGACATTTGTTTACTTTTTGAAACAAAAGTCTGAGACGTTTGATAAGTTCTGTGAGTTCAAAGCTCTGGTTGAAAAACAAACTGGAGAGAAATTGAAATGCCTCAGGACAGATAATGGTACTGAGTATGTGAATACTAAGTTTTCTTTGTTTCTGAAACAGCATGGAATTCGTCATGAACTGACAACCGTCTACACACCTCAGCATAATTCTATAGCTGAGCGTCTGAATCGTGTACTGCTGGAGAAAGGGCTGTGTATGCTCACGGAAGCTGGCCTCAGCAAGCAGTACTGGGCGGAAGCGCTGTCGACTGCAGCATACCTGAAGAACAGGTCGCCCACCAAGGCTATCAAAGGAAAAGTTCCTGAACAGGTTTGGTCTGGTAAAAGTGTCAATCTTAGTCACCTGCGAGTGTTTGGCTGTCTGGCTTATGCTCGAGTACCTAAAAGAGCTGGAAAGCTGGATGTGAAGAGCACAAGACGTGTGTTTGTAGGTTATTCGGAAGAACGTAAAGCCTATCGTCTTTTTGATCCTGATACTAAGAAAGTATTGTTTTCCAGGGATGTGACTTTCATTGAAAATAAATTTCCGGAACAATCAACTGAAGCTGAAAAGGCTAGTTTTGAGTCGATTCCGGGTGAGACTGTAATACCTATTGTGTTTCCTAGTCCACAGCAGCAAGCTGTCGTACCCGAGGGGAACACAGGCGACAACCAGCGGCATGAGCGGGGTAGTCCGCAGTCTGGTGTCTCCAATGCTGGTCGTGGTCGTGGCAGTTCGGCAACTGCAGGAAGGAGTGCAGCAGCCGGTGGTCATGGCAATCAAGATGTCAACGGCAGTCTGGATGGTTCGAGAGTGTCATGGAGTCCGTCACCAGTGGCTGTACCGGGTGATGACTCAGTGGGGGATCCTGACTACGTTCCCGAAACTCCAGTACTACCAGATGGATATGGTAATAGATATCCTAATCGGGTAAGAAAATCCAAGATGTTTCCTAATTTTATTGCCTACAGTGTGTACGACGAAGTCGAACCGAGAACTGTGAATGAGGCTTTAGGAGATGAAAGGTGGAAAAATGCTATGCAAATTGAATACGATTCCTTGATCAAAAATAAAACTTGGGATCTGGTCGAGTTGCCACGCAGCAGATCGGCTGTAGGTACTCGATGGGTTTTCAAAATTAAAAGAGATAGCAATGGTAATATTGAAAGAAGAAAAGCAAGGCTAGTAGCTCAAGGATTCACGCAAAGAGCTGGAATTGACTACGATGAGATATTTTCACCTGTGGTGAGATATAGCACACTAAGAGTGCTGGTAGCGCTATCCGTTGAAATGGGGCTTTCCATAAGTCACTTGGACTTTACCTCAGCATTTCTGAATGGAGATATTTCAGAAGAAATTTACTGCAAGCAACCTAAAGGTTTCGAAGTAAAGGGTAGTGAGCACAAAGTGTGTAGGCTTAACAAAGCCCTGTATGGCCTTCGGCAGGCCAGTAGGGTGTGGCATGAAAAACTTGTGGGTGAGTTGGAAGGCTTAGGGCTGAAAAGAGCCAAGTCTGAACCATGTGTTTTTCACAGAAAATATTCTGATGGATATTTAATTGTTGCAATTTTCGTTGATGATCTGTATTTCTTCACTAACTCTAATGAAGCAGATAGAGTGAAAAAGGTATTGGCTGAACGTTTTGACATTCGTGATCTCGGGCTAGCAACCCAGATGGTTGGAATGCGTTTACGTAGAAATGGCAATACAGTTACGCTTGATCAAAGTGAATACGTGCGAACTTTACTGGAGAAGTACAGAATGTCAAACTGCAAATCAGTAAGTACGCCAATGGAAACAAATGTAAAGTTTTCGAAAGAAGGAGAACCTTCAAATCAGCCATATCAAGAGTTGATAGGGTGCTTAACGTACTTAGCTATTCATACAAGACCCGACATTGCCCATGCAGTGAGCCGTTTAGCCCAGTTCAATGAGGGACATACCATTGATCACTGGAATGCAGCTAAACGTGTACTCAGATATCTACATGGTACTGTTGATCTATGTTTGGTTTACAGGAAGACTGGAAAACCGCCAGTTATGTATACAGACGCAGACTGGGGAGGCTGTGATATCGACCGTCGTTCATATACGGGGTACGTGATGATGATTGCGGGAGCAGCGGTATCATGGGAAAGTCGAAAACAACAGACCGTGGCCATTTCGTCGATGGAAAGCGAAATGATGAGCGTCACCGAAAGCTGTCGTGAAATTCTCTTTGTCCGGAAACTGCTGAATGAGTTGTTTGGAGAGAATTACTTGGTAGATAGGACTGTAATTTTCAACGATAATCAGTCATGCCAACACGTAGCAAAGAATGAGGTCTGTAATAACAGAACGAAGCATATTGCAATCAAACATTTCTTCATACGAGACTGCATAAAAGCCGGTCAAGTAAATCTCGAATATTGTCCAACAGACAAAATGATTGCTGATTCTTTGACTAAATCCGTTCCCAAAGACAAATGTATTTATTGTCGAAGTGTCATGATGGGAAATGGAAAATAAATTTAGGGGTTTAGGCTGTTCTGTATTGTGTTGTTTTACTACTGTATTTGTAGTGAGTGGGGGTTTGTTAGAGTTACGTATAAGGAAAATACACTAACAAATAAAGTATAACAAGCTAGGATATGTTCCTATGAGGAAAATGATAAGCAGCTAGATGTCGTTGCATGTGACTGCAGTGTTTTTGTCATTACATTGTGAAACGTTGAACTGTCACCATCTTATTCCTACAATAATTCCTAATTTTCAATTACAAAATTGATTCAACTCAGGAATCACTTTTCCAAGAAATTATAATATGTAGGTACATATAGGTAGGTACCTACATTAAAAATATTGCCTACCTACTCTTTGGCTCTCGAAACTGATAGAAAGAGTGATGTAAACTAACTTTAAGTGGTTAAAAGAATCGAGGTAGATAAATTACCTACCTACCCCTTCTAAGACTGGACGTTAAAAGCAGGTTGTTTACATTTCGTAATGACATTAAAAAATGGGCAGAAAATAATTCTGCTGCCACGCGTTTCACAGACAGAAATATTGACTATAAACTCAATTAATTGAGTTACGTACAATACAATTCAGAGTCAGCAAGATGTCAATGAAAAAAATGAACCCCTGAGACAGTACCTAGTCATTAAAATGTGTACCTACTGACGCTTGTGGCGCTTGCTGATGGTATGGTTCAGGTACTGCGCAGGGGAGTTGAGTGTCATGTTACATTTCGGACAGTAATATTTCCCCGACGGAGTTCTGTAAATGGACAAGTCGCCTCCGCCGAGAATATTGCCATCCATCTTCAGCACTGTATCGAGAATGTTGTCTTTAGGAACTGTAAACAGATGAAAAATTAAGTTAGGTATTAATCAAATTGGGTTAAAAAAAAAGTGGCACCAGGGAGGGTAAGGAAACTTCCAAAATATATCAGAGGCTTAACCAACATAGGACGCGCCATGCCCCAAAAAGAAGTACGGAATTTCCATATTGTTCCCAAGACAGTTTTTAATAGGATCATACACTGAAAACCTTGTAACTGTTAAAACTACCAACGCGAAAGACTTTTTAAACACGTTCATACGCCAGGATCACTACTTGCAAAAGTATAAATTCGAAGACCATATACAGGAGAAGTTCATTCACATAATAGCCGGATGCGTCAGGGCAATGTGCTATGACGCAAGACGGTCCAGGTTCGAGTTCAACCGTATCAGAACTTTTTTATGGAGTATCTACCATCCCTAATCCTGGCCCAAAGCCATAACGGGCTTCTGATTCTGACCACGAAGTATGGGGTAGTGTATAAAACCATTTTAAGAGGACCTAGGAGGCATGACGAGAATATAAGAAGAGGAAAATACACACTTTTTAACAAAAAAAAAAATCCTATTGAAGATAAAAAAAACTGAAGCCCTTGTGTCCCAGAAATTTGCGTAAAAAAAGAGTTTACCGTCTTTTTATTTAAAAAAAAAGAAAGGCAGGTACCTACCTAGGAGAAAAGACAGAGTGACCCAGAAACGTATATTGGAGAATGTGCACAACAATTTTACGACCTGCCATCTTTTTCTCCATTGCCCGTCGATCGCAGACACGTCTTGAGGTGTGAGATCATGCCTTCTGCACCGTGAACACTTTGCCAACAGTTGTCGCAGTCGTACGTAAGAGCGTTGTTTAGAGTCTCGAAGTGATCCTAGAAAAAAAAAATAACAACTTCACTGGTCTCGTTCGATGTATGATATCTCAATTGATATCGTTACGTGCACCACCATCTTGACGCAATTATCGATCGATAATATCGAAAGTTACTCTATGGGTTTCGATGGCTACCGCTGTGTTTCTCTGTATTGTTTATTGAACAAGTGACTGTAGCATTTGTTTGTTCTATGGGTTTACTGTGGCGTCCTGTGGCTCCTGTGGCCTAGTAGTTATAACCTATTCTACTCACTTTGGAATTGTTTCTTACGATTTCTGGCAGAAATATTATACATACCTGTGACCGTAGGTGGGCGACCAAAGCGACAATGTCCGGGAACATAATGTCGCAATCGGTACACTGAACATCCACTGATAAAATCCGAACCATCAAATCGCCCCGTTGTTCAGAAATCATCGGCACCAGGAAGGAGGAGGAGGTAGAAATGGTTGCTTCCCTTTCTTTGGCTTTTTTTTCGGTACTTATCTCTGTGGAAGTTAGATAGGCAATGACGTTTGTTTTTAATAGCGAACTACAACCGAAAATTGGAGTCTTCCGGAAGTATGTTAGCCAAACATACATTCGCTATTTTTTTACGTTTTTTCTGCACTCTTTATGAGGCATATATTGGACAAATCTATTGGACAAATCACCACATAATCTGTTAATTTCAGCCATTAAAAATACGTATTATATTTGGGAACATTTAAATATCCAATAGTATCCTCATAAAACTGTGCAGGAAAAAACGTGAACAAGCACGACTGTGTAGACGCTCTTAATAGTACGGGAATAGACCGTCAGAACTAGTCACCAGTGGTGGTGGGTTCGGTGTCTCTGCTGCCGCACTTCTTCCGATGTTTAGCCCCCGCCAGATGAGTGTCGTACACCTTCTGACTGGTGCAGCTGACGCCGCACGGCCCACACGTAAACCTGTGCGCTCCTTCCTCAGGCCGAGAACTGCTTGCGAATCCAAGACCGATCCCGAACCTTCCCGTCTTGTCCTCACGCATGGTTTCGCTGAAAAGCAACAGACATCGTTTTTATTGTATAAAAAAGAATAAAAATGGCGTCTCTTAGAGATGTGATTGTTACCATGGTAACCGCTGTTTCTCTATGGTATTTCATTTATATTAAGGCTGTATATACATTCTCGACGAACTCCACCAAAACCACTGTGCGAAAGTAAATATTCGACAAAACTAATTTTTTACATATTAGTACAGCCGGAGACTGGTAATTGCAATATCGTATTGGTTGTGTCTACTCTAAAAGCTAAACATAGTGTGCTATTTGAACACGAAACGAACGAGTGAAAGTAGGACACTATGTTTAGCTTTTACAGGAGAAAAAGTAGAGAAATGCTGTTGAAATTACCCACTTCCGTAAGTGAAATAAAAATTGCCAAAATGTAACATGGCTACGGTAAATAGTACAAACATTTATCAAGGTTTTCTACTAAATGTGACGGTAAAATCATACATGTTTTAGTCCAAAAATTTTCAAAAAAATATTCCGCATAAGGTAGTGTTGCGGTTTCGCGATCTGTCAAAAAAACATGTGGACTGGTAGTTGACTGTTTTAAATCGCTCCTGTGGGCTTATAACTCCATTTCATGCAAAAATACAACACTACCTCACGACGAGTCTCAGGTTTACATCCCCCAATAAACACCATTCACTCGCCCTGTAACTTCGGAGTAGGGCTTGAAGTACGTAGCATTGCGAGCCAAGTACGTGTAGTCGCCTTTAAGATTTTTTGTTGGGCATTAATACCTTATGCATGAGTAGTAGTAAATTTTAGTTTCGGGGTATAATTTTTTTTTTTTTTTTTTTTTTTTTTTTTAACGCGCGGCGTTCAGAGAACATATGCGCCGATGAGTTGGTTTATTAGATGTTTTTGGCCGAAGCCGAATATGAGTGGGCCGAAGCCAGTTTAGTAGTGGGCCGAAGCCAATACATCCATGTCGGAAGTGGAAAATTTTTCCGTTCGACCGGGATTCGAACCCGGACCTCTCAGGACACAAAGCGGACCCCTTGACCACTCGGCCACTGAGAGGCACTTAAATGGTTTTTATCTACTAAACAAGTGAGAGTAGCATTGGATTGTAGAATGGGTTTGTTTGCCCAGCACTATGGCATAATGTATTAAGTATGGTTATTGTTCCACCATGTTATACAAATCGACAGTATTCGTTCTCCAATGAAAGCTAAACATAGTGTCCTATAGGCAGTCTTTTATTTTCTTGTTCGAATAGCACCCTATGTTTAGCTTTTGGAGCAGTCTGATTTAGAACAGTACCCAGCACGTGGCACCACCTTTCACTTGGCTACATGTTTATTTATATGAAGTTTTAATTACCTTCGCTGCATTCCTGTACTTTCCCTATAGATGCCATTGGACAGCCCATTCTTAATGACATTCTGATGCTTCCTCCCGATATAATGCGATACCGCAGTTACTTGAGAGGAGAAGTTTTTATCGCAGTACTTGCAGTACAGCGGCACCTCTGCCTAGAAAATCACAAGCCGCACAGTCAGCCGTAACGTATAAACACGGTGTTTAGCTTATCTAAAACGGCTATATCACAGCAGGTCATTAGCAGGGCCACTACACTGTTTGCTTTTATTTTTTCTGACCATTTTTTGAAGAAACTGTCTAAAATTACTCGATTGAGGCTTCGAAACCTGCCTAAAACTGTAGGTCCTTATCGTACTACACTAACGACTTACCCCAACCCGATTCCTCTCGTACTCTGCCAGCCAGTTGCGGACTTTCTTGTCGTGCACTTTCCCCGTATAGTGAGTAGTACCTTGCACTGCAGAATGCACCTCCACACCGCAGAGGTTGCACTTTAAGGGAGTGCAGAGCTGCTTCAACTCTTCTGGATACTCCTCACTCATTGGGTACAAATCGTTTCTGGAATAAAGTGGACAAATATTTTTTTATTGTATTTTCTTATACATCCAGCTTCAGATAGGCCAGTATAACCACCGGTAAAGGCCGGACACCACTGGTTCTTGATATTTTATCATTATCAAAGATGTTATCGCTAAAATTAACCACGGATGGTTATTTAGACCAACTATAGACATCCATGTTCCCAACAGAAAATCTGCGCGACCGGGATTCGAACCCGGGACCCTCCGATTACAAGTCCTGTGTTGGACCACAAGACCAAGGCGACCCGCAGTGGACAAATCAAGGGAGTAATGCACTAGCAAACGCTACAGTAAGAGCATACGACAGTATGGTGGCACCTTCTTTTCTTTACAGGAGGATAATGCCATAGTGTAATTTTAGGGGACGACATAGTGAGAAATAGGGTTCCACTCTTCATGTCCTCTGAACACAAGGGGATGATTTGGTAATCGAGTTTTCCCTCAGCTGGTCAATGCCAGGCACCCTCAGGGCTGGCCCAGCCAAGATTTACCAGGAAAAATCTCGACACATTCAGACTAGAACCTTGGTCCTCTTGATTCTAGACAGTTGGTACACAACTTACGGCTGAGGAGAATGTAGTGACAGCTTGGTGTCTGCTTCTGGTAGCGGCGGCGGCTGGAGGAGGGGTTGTGGGGAGTTAAGCGTGGGGGATAGGGGGGAGTTCAGCTGGGGGGGAGACTCTGGTGCTGGCTCGGACGGCAGCGGTGGCCATGGAGCTGAAGATGGTTCCCGTGCCACTTTTTTGGGAATTCGGTATGATGGCCGACACTGTAACAAATATTAAGGTTTTTCCATTTTGAACCAATTTTAATCTCCGCGGCCGCCGGTAAAAGTCAACTTCCCTAATCCCTACATAAAACACCGACGTCACAGCGAGACCCTAATCATCAGAAAAACGTAATAAAACAGCTTTGGATGCTCTACTTCTGGTAACAACAACAACAAGCTACCAATATAAAAAAAAATGACTTACCTCGCGTTCTGGCAACCTGCTGCTGCTTGATGGAAGATTGATAGGGCTCCTGTCTCGTTCTTCCAGCTTTCTACCATCTTCCGAAGACATTCTTCAGCCTTTTTATTATTAAAATTAATCAATCCACAAAATATGAAAAGCTCTCAATGGTCATGCCCACAACGCTCAAGGGCGGCCATATTTGACGTGGGACTAGAATATCAGATTGACGTCACTTTTTAGCGGCAAATTTTCCCGCGTTTTTTGTCGTACTTTGGAGTTTTCGACTTGTTGAAGTTTGGACATCTTTGGCCACGAATTTAAGGCTATGACCCGGATTGAATTGAAACGTGTTAAAATTAATGGATGGTCGCATTTTATTTGCATTTTTTGGTTCCCCCAGAAAGTGGTTGGTTTTGTATGTCAAAGATTTATTTCTAAACTTCATTCTTCAGGTAAAAATTTTCTTTTTCCAGAAGGGCATTGTCTTGAAATAAAATTATTTCAGAACGTGAGTAAAGATAAGTTTTTTTTTACAAGTATAATACCTACTGCCAAATAGGCTTAAAACAACTAGTGTCATTATTTCACTCCGAGTTCTGGCTTGTTCCTTCAATGAATAGGTGGGAAAAAAGGTAGAAAACACCTGGCTCACCAGTTAAAAACAAAAATATGGCGACGTTTGTGTTACAAACGTACCTGAGTCTTTTATTTTACTGGCCGTAAAGTGCGAGGAGGATCACCTAGACACCTACAGGTTCGTAAAAGAGAATTTCAGCGGTGTAGGCGCATTGGGGTAAAAACCACTGGAGAATTTAAGGATTCGAAAATGCTCTCATTCTATGAAGTTCACCGAGGTGCAATTTTAGTTAATGGACTTCTGCGGCATTCGCCAGCTCCGACCTCACTCTACATAAAAGATAGTGTCTGGCCGCTTGCTGTACCTTTCCGGTAGTTAGTGGAATGGGGGGGGGGGGGGGGGCCACCAACTACAATAAACCACTTCAAGGACTATTCATCGTGCTCAGCTGGCAGCATTACCCAATTCCAGCTGCCCACCCGAGGGGTTAACTAGGTACTCCAGGAATCTCGTTGGGGATCTCAGCAGGCAATCATTGGATATCTTTATGAAATCTCAGGGAATCTTGGAATTTTCTGGAGTACTTAGTTAACCCTTCGTGGTGCATCTTTCCACGAATCTCGGGAAATCTTTGGGGATCTTCATGCAATCTCAAGCAATCTCTGGAGTGGTTGCCCCCTCGTGCCCACCCATAGTATTGGTACAAAATTGAGACCTACAGTTTTATATGGGTTCCGAACCACTCGGCTATCTTGACGCTAAGGTAACGGAGAGGAAGATGAATACGGCCCTGCCCCTGGTGTGCTCCCCCCCCCCCCCCCCACCCCCTTTCGCTCCCACGACTCTGCCGACATTTTTACGGATGGGGGAACCTTTTGTAAACTGTTTCTCTTTTCCCTCTGTTTCTCCATTTTGCCGAATGAAATGTTTTGTTTCACTACGACTCCAGCAATTCCCTTAAGACTTTTTTCTAGCAGCTTATTTCCGGCTATAGAAAAAAATTCCACAGCCAGACAGGTAAGTAGATGTTGGCGAAGAAAGGAGCGTGAAGTTAACCAAATTTTCCAAGCCATCAAATTAGTACATGACCTGCAGTTTTAGGTGAGTTCCGAACCACCACAGCTCGGCTCTCACTGTTCCTTAAAAGACACCCATTTTGGCCACTCGGCTATCGAGGCAGTTGTTTTTTCTGCACACATTATGAGAGATCTATTGGATATTTAAATGTTCAGATATTTTACATTTCTGAACTTTTAAATATCCAGGAGTACTTATCCTCATAAAGTCTGCAGAAAAAACGTGAATAGATGGCGTATTGTATAGGTATGTTCCGAGGGGTTAACCACTCGTTGGGAATCTCGTTGGGAATTATTGGAAATCTTTATGAAATCTCAGGGAAGCTTGGAATTTTTTTTGGAGTGGTTACCCCTTCGGGGTTAATCTTTCTATGAATATTGTTGGGAATCTTTGGAAATCTTTATGGAATCTCAAGGAATCTCTGGAGTGGTTACCCCCTCGGTATGTTCGTAGGTATGTATGTTCGTAGATAAGTAGGTATAAGATGTCTTGTTGACTGATAGTGACTTAAAATAAGGTTCAGAGCCTCAACTCAGCGAAAAGGGTCACTCGGATTAACTGCTCCGAAATTAGAGTGAAACGACTTTTCACTTCTCTCCCTGAAGTTAAGAATCTAATGGAAAATCATTACCTTTTCCATCTCCCTTATTGTTTTCCGGACCTGATGACTCAAGAGCTCGCGAAGGCAGAGAAGCTGAAATCAAATCTGGGCAGGGCCCTAAGCAATGAAGCAGAAGGTTCTTGGATCTAATCATGATTTTTGGAGATTTTTTTTTGCTGGTGACTCTTGCTCGGACCTATAGACCGACCCAGCCAGCTGGTCTTCACCGGCTGCGGGAAAAATCGACTGCCGGGCGTATCTTTGACGATCATATCACCGGTTCGATCCACATCCTTAGGTTAGGTTAGGTTAATTTCGGCCGTTAAAAAGCCATTTCAGGGCCACCATACGTTCGCTATTTTTTTTTCGTTCCGATTTCAAACTTTGTGAGAAAACTATTGGATATTTAAATATTCTGAAATAAATACGTCTTTGTAACGTCATTATTATCATGAGGCTATATTGTGGTTTTACGAGCGAGTGATTTTAGTCACCAAAAAATTTGTCCAAAATTAACCGACCGTGAAATCACAACATAGCCTCATGAGTATTGACGTTAAGAAGACATACCTATTATATTTCAGAATATTTAAATATCCAATAGTTTTCTCACAAAGTTTGAAGTCCATGCGTAAAAAAATAGCGAATGTATGTCCAGCCTTAAGGGCCACCATACATTCTCGACGAACTCCGCCAAAACCACTTTGCGAAAGTAAATATTCGACAAAACTAATGTTTACATATTAGTACAACCGGAGACTGGTAATTGCAATATCGCATTGATTGTGTCTACTCTAAAAGCTAAACATAGTGTGCTATTTAACGCGAAAAGAACGAGTAAAAGTAGGACACTATGTTTAGCTTTTACAGGAGAAAATTAGAGAAATGCTGTTGAAATTACCCACTTCCGTAAGTGAAATAAAAATTGCTAAAATGCAACATGGCTACGGTAAATAGTACAAACATTTATCAAGCTTTTCTACTAAATGTGACGATAAAATCATACATTTTTTAGTCCGAAAATTTTCAAAAAAATATTCCGCATGAGGTAGTGTTGTGTTTCCGCGATCTGTCAAAAAAACATGTGGACTGGTAGTTGACTGTTTAAAATCGCTCCTGTGGGCTTATTACTCCATTTCATGCAAAAATACAACACTACCTCACGACAAAGAGTCTCAGGTTTACATCCCCCTATAAACACTTTCCACTCGCCCTGTAACTTCGGAGTAGGGCTTGAAGTACTTAGCATTGCGAACCAAGTACGTGTAGTCGACCTTAAGTGAAATGTGTATCGAGGCTGTGGTGGTTCGGAACCCAGCATATAGCAACACGAAGGCTGGGGAGCTGAGCACGATGGATAATTCATGAAAGATATATATTTTTATTCCAAGGTAGAAGGTAGGTATATTATATTACAAGATGTCAGCCTAATGAAAAGACGGAAAGTCGAGAAGGTGGAGGCACCCATTGCAGCTCCGACATCGGCAAAAACAACTTCCATTTCCGTCATATTTTAACGACACTAATTAAAGGAAAACATGATAATTAAAACATGGCTTTATTAGAAATTGCTTGACTAAGATAAGGAAGAGAGACAGGTGAGGGGTAGGAAGGAGAAGGGTTGAAATAAGGTGGGGAAATTGATGAAAAAAGGGGTTGAAATTAATAAACCTAATATGCGAAGATTCCTGTAATTGATATTAAAATAATTAAAATATTTTTAGGTGATGAGTTTTTCAGAAACATTTTTCTGATATCCCCTAATTAGGTTGCATTGTCTTTGATCAAAATAACTTCGATGAAACCTCTGATCCTTTTTCATTGCGAGGGGTTAACCACTCGTTGAGAATCTCGTTGGGAATAATTGGAAATCTTTATGAAATCTCAGGGAATCTTGGATTTTTTTTTTGGAGTGGTTACCCCTTTGGGGTTCATCTTTCTACGAATATCGTTGGGAATCTTTGCAAATCTTTATGGAATTTCAGTGGAATCTCAAGGAATCTATGGAGTGGTTACCCCCTCGTTTCAACAATTTTTGAAACACCGCAGAAAAGAAGAAAATTTTTAAAGCAAATACTAAAAAGAATTTGTGACGTTTATGGTGGATTTAACAACAATAATAAAAGAATAAAAGAAAAACATTATTTGTAAATTAACTCGTCTTACGTTAAGTTTTTTCAAAAATCTGAAGGGATACCAATGAAGGTATAGCTTATTGCGTGTATTGACTCCAATATTAGTTGATCGAATTGACCAAGATACCAAGATACATAGCCGAAAATCCACCAGCACCCAACCGTGTCGGGTCCCAGACCCAGACACGTGTGCTACTCATGAAAGCCTAGCTAATTATCCTACCTAAATGTTTGCTCTAAATTAATCTGCTAATAAATAAACTAATATTTAAATAAATTATTGAGGAGAAATCAATAACAACCCCCTCTGTTGGTGCCCGAAGGAAATACCTTGAAACCCGAATTCGAACACCAACAGAGTGGTTGGAACGTAAGCAAGGTAGGCGGAATCCCTACAGTACCCTCCCCTACGGAAAAGTGACTGCAAGGAGCGGAGAAAAAGAAAAGTGTGGCGAGGAAGAACGGCGAAGTTCATCATGCTTGGACCGGGCCGCTGCAGAGAGAGTTGAGGTGGGACGGGGCAGGGAGACCGGAGAAGACGTTCCGTAACTGCACCCGGAAGAGCCAGTCCGCCAGAAGACTCAGCGAGGACGTGACGTATGTCGTATGTCCCCAGTAAAGCGGCGTGTACGGCGGCGATACTCGGTCCCGGCGGAAGGAGGCCTTGAGTTGATGCGCGAAGATAGAAGACCAAGGAAACCAGGTGGCGTGGCTAACGAGGCGATGCCGTTTCTGGCCCCGGCTGAGAGAAGTGCGACTGCGGACAGCGTCCGGGACTTCATGTGCCCAGCATAGGTCGGAGTTTCTGTCCCCGGCTGAGAGAAGTGCGACAGCGGACAGCGTCCGGGACTTCGTGTGCCCAGCGTAGACCGGAGGAAGTGTAGACTGCAAGGTATGCAGCGCGCGTTTGAAGACTCGTGAGTTGCCGAGCGAAGACGAGCAGCGGTCCAAGAGGCAGGAAAAGAATAATCCCAAAAAGGCCGGAAGAACCGTGACCTAGGACGAAGGCCGGCTGAACCGTAGCCTGGAAGAGGAGGAGGTGAGGCCGGAGGTACCGTAACCTGGAAGAGATGAGGCCGGAGGTACCGTAACCTGGAAGAGATGAGGCCGGAGGTTCCGAAGCCTGGGAGAGAAGAGGCCGGAGGTACCGTAACCTGGAAGAGATGAGGCCGGAGGTTCCGAAGCCTGGGAGAGAAGAGGCCGGAGGTTCCGTAGCCTGGGAGAGTGAGGCCGGTCATACCGTAGCCATTGCGTCGGGGGTGAGGCCGGAGGTTCCGTAGCCTGAAAAAGGTGGGGCCGGTTTTCACCGTTACCCCCACGTCGGGGTCACCAATGAAGGGATACCAATGAAGGTATAGCTTATTGCGTGTATTGACTCCAATATTAGTTGATCGAATTGACCAAGATACCAAGATACATAGCCGAAAATCCACCAGCACCCAACCGTGTCGGGTCCCAGACCCAGACACGTGTGCTACTCATGAAAGCCTAGCTAATTACCACGGGAGAACAGTACAGCCAAAGGGTTTATCACGAGATCGGAAATTCTAGCTAATTATCCTACCTAAATGTTTGCTCTAAATTAATCTGCTAATAAATAAACTAATATTTAAATAAATTATTGAGGAGAAATCAATAACAACCCCCTCTGTTGGTGCCCGAAGGAAATACCTTGAAACCCGAATTCGAACACCAACAGAGTGGTTGGAACGTAAGCAAGGTAGGCGGAATCCCTACAAATCCTTCAACATATCACTGACTCGTAATTTCAGGTATATACCTACTAAATTTCACAAAAATCGGATGAAGGTAGAAAGCGGTAGAGCAGGAAAACCACTGACTGACAGACTTTTCCGAGAAACCACCTTTTTCAACCCAAGGGGAAACATCTTACGTATTCCACCGACCTATAAAGAGAGCCCGGTCAAATTTGTAGTTTCCCAGGATAACTTTTTGAGGAGTTGTTTTGAAGACAACCCTAGAGGACGTATTACAAACATGCTTCTAAAAGGCAAGCTGACGACGGCGAGGCCTTGGGGAGTCAGCGAGTCAGCAAGTTGGAGTCACAGCGAAAGAAATAAACGACTCTTGGGAGTGTAACGGACTCGGACTAAGTATAATGTACCCAAACCCGAACTTTTTACCCCCCCACCCCCCTGCTGCTGAATGGGCTTTACAATAGTACAACTTTACGCTCTATGAAGGGGTTTCTTTTTGGCACAAAAATTATTTAGCTGTGAACAAATATCCTTTTTAATCCCACACAAGGTATTTTTTGATTTGTGTGTTCAATTTGTTGAGGCAGAATTTGGCAGAACCCGAAAAGGATGGGGTTGGAACCGAACAGGAGGGCTAGAGCCATTTTCGATAAAATGGGGTTGGGATAGGGAGCGTAGTACAACAGTACCTATACTCACACAACGCCCCAGCTGGCTGAGCCCTCTATCCTGCCCGATGCTATCGAAGTCGACGGCGAGGCTAGGTGGGCGACATTCTTAATACTTCACCGCACTCCCCCACTCTGTCTTAAGTCACAATATCTCATATTTCCCTCAGCAGTTAGACCAAAAATGAACCAAAAAAGGTTTAGGGGTGACAGTTTAATCTGTCAGCGGTCAAACCACCAGAGGGGCCGTACCAAAACCGCACATTTCATTCCTGTTTCTCGGAGTAAGTAATGATCATTAAAAAATCCAACATAAAAATTTACCTTTTTATTCTTTAAAAGCAAAACCAAGCCTTTCCGGCACAAAAAAAACTTCAGCAACCAAGGAGGGGAGGTCAGCACAGCTATAATTCATTTCTTAGATGCTGAGGAGGTTTGGTGGGGGGAGGGAGGCCATTGAGGGATGTCCTGGACCCTTTAGCCAGGGATCGATGCTGACTCTCAGATAATTTACAACCGTATAAGAAGCAAAAAACCTTTCCGTATTTTCATCTCAGGGCAGCATCTGTGGTATACATTTCCCAATGGTGAGATGACTGCTCTCTTTCATAACTCTCCGTTATTTTTCATATTCCTTCCCGTCGCTCTTCTGCTTCTCCCCAAATGATACAATGCTGACATGTTTCCGAAATATTGCACAAGGATGATTTTTACCCCCTTTGGTCTTCCCTATTGTAAGAACTACACCATTGCGTGGCTCTGCTCAGCTGGTAGTTCTATCAAATACCCTACAGCCTCGATACCCACCTAAAACTGTAGGTCCCCATCGTGCTGGATGATTTTTGAAATGGTCTAGTCATTGAGATAGAATTGAGACACTGAAGACGCCAGTACCCAAATTGGCATCTAAGTACCGAGGTTCGAATCCTGGGAGCTAAAAAATTTTCTCGTACAAAGAAGGGTAGATATATTTTTAGATTTTTAACGAGAAGATTTATTCCAAATGCAACAAATTCTGAGTTATTTTCCAATAGTGCATAGCGCCATTCTTTCTGCCAAAGAAGGTTGTCTGGCTCCTTCACATTGAAAATCTATACGGTACGTCTCCCCCTGGTGAGGTTCACAGCCCCCATTTTCCCCCTGTATTGGTCCTGTCACGTACCTAACCCGCCCTTTACCTATTTTACTGAGCCGGGGTACCTGGTTGCCATCCCCCTCCGGTAGCCCCCCATCCTGTGTAGGTTTTCTTAAAAAACCTTTCTTTTTCTTTATTTTCTTGAGACGTGGCACTAGGTTGTGGTCTTCCTCCAAGTATAAACCCTCCGACGCCTCTGCTGAATTCTTTTTGTTTCTTTTTTTGAGACGTGGCACTAGATTGTGGTCTCCCTTGAAAGTTAAACCCTCCGACACCTCTGCTAGCTCCCCTTCTTGGGAATAACTCTCCTTCTGCGTATGTTCTCCACAACTGGCATTCTTTTTGTTTATTTTTTTGAGACGTGGTACAAGATTGTGTTCTCCATCAGTTAAACCCTCCGACGCCTCTGGTAGCTCCCCTTCTAGGGGATAAGTCTCCCCACGAACCGATTCTCCACAACTGGCTTTCTTCTTCTTAATTTTCTTGAGACGTGGCACCAGATTTTCCTCCACCTCTAATACTGAACCCTCCGACGCCTCTGCTTGACGATAACCACCCTTGGATTCTTCACACCTGATTTTCTTTACTTTCTTGAGACGTGGCACCAGATTAGACTTCCCCTGTAAAACAAAACCCTCCGACGCCTCTGCTAACTCCCCGCCCTGAGGGTAACTTTCAAAAACCCTACACCTGTTCTTCTTTACTTCCTCGAGCCCTTCACCCCCCTCCATACGCAAACCCACCGGCGCCTCTGCAAACTCCCGAGAGCTGTTCAAAACGAGAAAAGTATTACTTCTTGCTAGACTTTGTAGCGTTTTCCGCTCGTTCCTTGTTTGTTTTTCAACGGGTGAACAAAGTTTTCGTTTCGGTTTGTCGTAGGGAGAGCGACGGAGGAGGGGAAGGGGTGCTGAAGGGCCCCTCGCCCCCTTCTCTCTGCTGGCTGAGCACCGTAGTTGGAGGGCTCGATTTGATCGAATTTTGGGCCGGGAAAGTTTCACCGCGAGAGGTGGAAATGTGACGTTTCGTTTGACGTTGACTTCATTTTGAAATTTCTTAAAAAGTGGGCACTCTGCTAGCGAGAATTTACATTTCGGGGAGTGAGCTGCAATCATGTTTTTAACGGTAAATACAAGAAAATGTTGGATGTTGATTTGTTCTGAAATATAATAGGTACCTATGTTATTTTACATGCTCAATCATAAAATCTCTACACACTGAACTAAACTGTTTCTGTCGTAAAAGACGTTATATTATAGGTATTTCAGAAACTATGACAGTTTTCTCAGAAAAGTGATTTTTAATAATAAAATAAAATCCTAACCTTACTTAGTAAATCATATACCTACTAGTATTTTGAAAAAATAGGCAACACTTCTTACCCATTGCAAAGAAACAGAACCTGAAATTTTGAAGTTCAAAATTTGACTCAAATGCCCTTTAGCCACCACTATTTACACACAAACATTTTTTAAGCCACAAATTCTAGAATATCTTATGAAGTTATAGTGGGTAAACCCCTGCTTATCCCTACCTACGGAACGTATGTAAAAGGTGAAAAAAAACCCAAGTGAGACTTCTGTAATCAAGGGGGTAATTTGGTCGGAAGCACACCTCCTAGTCGAGTTTTACCTCAGTCGGTGAAGGCTAGATCTTACCCATCATACAAAAAATAAGCGATATAACCGAGGGGCTAACCACTCGTTGGGAATCTCGTTGGGAATCATTGGAAATCTTTATGAAATCTCAGGGAATCTTGGAATTTCTTGGAGTGGTTATCCCTTCGGGTTCATCTTTCTATGAATATCGTTGGGAATCTTTGGAAATCTTTATGGAATCTCAGGGAATCTCAAGGAATCTCTGGAGTGGTTATCCCTCGGATATAACCCTCGTAACTATAGAGCCTATACGTAAAAAATAACAAATAAATAAATCGCAGCTCAACTTCATAAAGTTGTGTCTCTCAGTAACAACGCTCTCTCTCTCTTTTCTATAACGAGTAAACTCTAATGTCCCTTGACAAATCCTATCTCTCCCTCTATAGCGAGCTCTCTTTAAATGGTGTCTTGATGGTCGCTACAGAGAGAGACTACCGTAAGTTTAAAACTGTCCCGTATGGGAGGCAGTTAAGAACTGAAAAAAAGTCCTGTCTACCAAAAAAATGACTTTTCGGCCAGGAATATGAATTGCGGGACAGGTACTTGAAAAACGTTGAAAATGTTTGAAAAGGGGGTGAATATGATGCAATGCTATCCCCCCTTCCCCCCACCCCCCACCCCCTTCACTCCATCCATCCCTGCACTCGTAAAGATCAAAGGGATCACATTTTAAATCTCAAACATTTTCCCTACTTTCTAAAATGTAAAAGGTAGAACGTAATTATGACCGAGAGTTCATTACTCGGAATGCCGGCGACAGAGAACCTCTTTCAAATTGACTCCTCTTGCCTTGTCAACTTCTTTCAGCAGAGAACCAAAATTTCACGAATTTTCAAGAGGCGGTAAAAAAAACTCCTTAGCAACCTAAAAGGGTCTATACAAAGTCCTGGTACTTTTCGTGACCTCTGTACACAAGGAGAACAGTCGACAGTCGAGTTTTCCCCCGGCCGGTGAAGGCCAAGTACTCAGATAGCTCCAGGGAAAAATTCCGCCAGGTGGGACGAGATCCTGAGTTATATTTTCAGCACATTTTATGGGGGAACCATTGGATATTTAAATGTTAAACGACACTCTCTATAACGAATATCTCTCTATAACGAACACCTTTATATAACGAACACCTCTTTATAACGAACACCTCTCTATAACGAACACCTCTCTATAACGAACACCTCTCTATAACGGACACCTTTCTATAACGAACACCTCTCTATAACGAACCCCTTTCTATAACGAACACCTCTCTATAACAAACACCTCTCTATAACGAACATCTCTCTATAACGAACACCTCTCAATAACGAACACCTCACTATAACGAACACCTCTCTATAACGAACACCTCTCTATAACGAACACCTCTCTACAACGAACACCTCTTTATAACAAACATCTCTCTATAACAAACATCTCTCTATAACGAACACCTCTCTATAACAAACACCTCTCTATACCTAACGAACACCTCTCTATAACGAACAAACACGACTGTCCCTGCAAACCCTATCCCCGCAATGCCGCACTCTCTATTGTGAACTCTCTTTATAGCGAGGGAATTGACATTGTGCCATGGCAGTCGTTATAGGAAGAAGCTAGGTAATACCTTCTGTATTATATTTCAGAAAAAAAAACCATCCCCTCTGAAATAATGACGTCATTTGAAAAGCATTCTGGTGCCACGTTTGTTTTTGCCGCATAATCAGAAACACAAAATGTCTGAATACTGAATACCCCCAAAGCGGGGAGTAAATTAAGGGAAGGATTAAAACGAACTCCAATACAAAACGTTGAAGAAGTTGAAATAGTAAAACAGTAAAACATGGAGAATTCAAGTTGGTATTGAGAGCCAGACCCATTACTGTCTTCCAGCTTCCAAAAGTTATTTGCATTTTCGGAAATTAGGAATTACTGATCTTAAATATACTTGGCCTAGTTAGCGCTTTTAGTTCCAAGACTGAGCTGCAAAGGGATATCTTTATAATTGCCTTGGTTGGATATTTATCCCAGATAAGTCCACGACAGGGACCTATAGTTTTAGGTCTGGTTGAGGTACTGAAAATTCTACCAGGGGTCATTAGAAAATTTTGACAACAGGGGCATCGAACCGGTGATTGGCTAGTGTTCTGCACCTTTTATAAGGAAACTATTGGATATTAAGGCTGAATATACCTACATCCGCTATTTTTTTACGTTTGGACTTCGAACTTTGTGAGAAAACAGAAAACTATTGGATATTTAAATATTCTGAAATATAAAATGCCTTTTTAACGTCATTAGTCATTACCTACTCATGAGGCTATGCTGTGAATTTGCGATCAAGTGATTTTTGTCACCAAAAAAAATTGTCCAAAATTAACCGATCGTGAAATCACAACATAGCCTCATGAGTAATGACGTTAAAAAGACATATTATATTTCAGAATATTTAAATATCCTATAGTGTTCTCACAAAGTTTGAAGTCCGAACGTAAAAAAACCTAGCGAATATATATTCAGACAAGTGTGCAGAAAAAAACGAAAACAAAAATGACCAGTAAGGCACGTAGGTATACCTGGATTCCAATGCAGAACCTTCCTCTTTTATGCAGTAGATAAAAGCAGAAGAATGCGCTCTAACCAAACGACTCCCCTGAAATTTAAAGCATAAAGGAAAGCAATATATCCCGGCAGAAGTAAATGCAGCTGAGGAAGCTACGGAGGGGTAGCTCATGAATAAAACTAAAAAACGAGGAGAAGGAGATTCTACAGACCGGGAGCTGCCCATTTAGTCTAATTCATGAGCTCCATGCAACGAAAACCGCAGAAAAACTACCAAATAAGCTCAATTTTCATCTCGGGGGATGCTGCAAGAGGGATGACTGGAAAAAGAGCGGATTGGAAGAAAAGAGGCCAACAGAGGTTGTTAAGGAAAGGGTGGGCTATCTGTTTGGGAGCCTTCCCCCCCCATTCCACCCCTTATTTCTCCCCTTGATTTCTCTGTCATTTATAGGCGTTACTTCATTACTCATACCCCTAGGAAAACTACCCCTAACTGGCAAATTTCGTTCATGTGCTTTTTAGGGGGTAACCATTCCAGAGATTCCTTGAGACTCTACTGAGATTCCATAAAGATTTCCAAAGATTCCCAACGATATTCATAGACAGATGAACCCCGAAGGGGTAACCACTCCAAAAAAATTCCAAGATTCCCTGAGATTTCATAGAGATTTCCAATGATTCCCAACGAGATTCCCAACGAGTGGTTAACCCCTCGGCCGAAACCGAGTTTAGGAGCAGACCGAAGCTTAGATGACATGGGTCGACTAATGTTTATTTACGAGTACGTTCACCTAGGCCAAAACACGGTCAAAAGTCTAATTTTTCTCCCATCGGGACCCATCAGGGCTGGGTATGATTCACAAGAAAAATCATCGACAAGCTGAGCCTAGAACCTAGGTCCTCTAAACTCGGCTGAACTCCAGTTACCGTGCAATACCTGGGATTTAACTGGAGTTTAACGTTAACTGAGTATGGTGGGACGCACCCCTAATGTACAACGGTTACGAATAAACCGAGGGGGTAACCACTCTAGAGATTCCTTGAGATTCCACTGAGATTCCATAAAGATTTCGAAAGATTCCCAAAGATATTCATAGAAAAATGAACCCCGAAGGGGTAACCACTCCAAAAAATTCCTTGATTCCCTGAGATTTCATAAAGATTTCCAATGAGTCCTAACGAGATTCCCAACGAGTGGTTAACCCCTCGGAATAAACACAATTTGTTGACAGAAACTGGAACACTGAGGAAAAATTACAGCTTTGCAAGTAAGTCGATGAGAAGATGTGATAAAGTTGAAGACGTAGGTAAATATTGAAATAACCTACTTAGGAAAAAAATTTAGCATACCTAGATACGAAGCCTGAACATTACTATTAGACATATTCTGAATAATAAAACACTTACAGAGACAGAAAATGGTGCCACATAAAACAAAGAAATAAACTGTTCGGGTGCTCTACTTCAGGTAAATGACAAAGTTCCTGCATACTTTCTCGCTACTGAATTAGGTACAAAGGTTTTTAAAACCTTGTCAACTAGGTAGGGCCACACATTCTTTATGGGATAGTAGCGACTGTTGGTGGCTGGGATCGACTTTCCACCAGTGTGGAAATGTTTTCATATACCTTTCGGTGGCGGACTTGTACCCTGGGAGGTCTGAGTTCGAGTCCTGGCGTGAGCAATATTTTATATTTTACATTTTTTACATTACATTATTTACATAACGGCTGAAGCTCCTACTCAGCTTCTGCCAACTCCAAACTCTCATGAAAAAGTTTTAGATATTCTCTTTGAAACCTCACAAAGTACGTTAGCGAGAAAGTATGCATACGACTTTTCTACCTGAATGATAACAGCACAAAGGACGGAAGAAAAACAAAACTGTCATTATTCATAGCGGCTGTTTAGCATGGAAAATGCATAAAGGAAAATAGAACGCATGGGAATAATGCAATGGCAATCGGTTTCAAGTTAATTCTTTGCCAAACAAACTTTGGAGTTTCCATATTCTTTAAGCAAACAAAAAAAACACAAGTTTGTAACAACGTCGTGCTAGAACAAAAAGCATATTTCGAAGAGTTGCGACCTCACTGCATTTTCGAGCAGTTGGAGTTTCCTTTGGTGCAACGAACCATACTTTTGTTGACTCAGCAGTTTGTCAGTTTATTTGTTTTGTTTTTAAGACAGAGTGTACATTTGCTACTCGTATATATTATATTTGCCTTTTTAACGTCAGAAATTAAACAGCTATGTTGTGCCTTTAAGATTGACGGATTATTTCAGTTAAAAATTTGTCCAAATAAAATATTTCAGACTAGGCACCTACTTACAGTGTCAAAAAAAAAAAACGATGCTGTGATTTTTAACAAAAAAAAAATTTAAAAAAATTGGTGGAAACACATTCACTGCGCCTGCGAAAATCATGATTATGTAATTTCAAAGTGGGTGTACACGTATTGGGAGGCAGGGTTCCTCTTTCCTGCTGATATTATGTACCGGTCTCTCTCTATTACGACCAGTGCTGGATTAGCCATTAAGAGGACGCTATACCTGACGGTGCATTTTTTGCCGCCCATAAGATTAACATTGCGAGCGGCGATTCATTTTCAAGGTTTACCCTTGGTTGGAAAGACACAAAATTTTGCCTGTACCTAGCCCTAACAATGTTCTAGGTCGTGTTCGAAGCAGATTTCCCAATTTCTCACTGGTTTCTTTTATTACAACTGTTTTGCAAATGCTAGCATCGCATACCTCAAGAAAAGTGCTGTATCTCGAAAACCAGTAAAAAAAAATGGGAAATCTGCTTCGAACACTCCTAGAACATTGTTAGGGCTAGGTACAGGCAAAATTTTGTGTCTTTCCAACCAAGGGTAAACCTTGAAAATGAATCGCCGCTCGCAATGTTAATCGTATGGGCGGCAAAAAATGCACCGTCAGGTATAGCGGACCCTTAATGTAATAATCAAATAAGCTATAGCTTGGGGGGGCCTACAAAAGATTCCAACGTAACAAACAATTAGGAAATTCAAAGTTCTTTCCGTGAAATATGAAGACTTTATTGAGATAAGTGAAAATTTCGCTGTTCTCATTTTTGTCTTTCCCCCATATCCTGCTTGGCTTGGCACAAAATGACTAAAATAACAAAATAGTAGGGCCTAATCTAGCTTATGGCCTCGTTGAAGCTTAATCCAGCCCTGATAACGTCCGTAACAAACAAGACTGCGTAGACACCTTTAAAAAACGTCAACAATTATCACTGTGCGATCAAACTTTTTGGAGGTAGGTACGCCCCTGGATATACCTACATATCCACCTTTTGGAGGTAGGTACGCCCCTGGATATACCTACATATCCACCGGAACCCACAGCCATAAATCTCAGGCAGGAATAACACGGTGCCAAAAATGGTGCAGAACATCTAAACTTTCTAAATTCGCCGTAAAGAGAGAGGTTTAAAATTTAGTAGAAACAGGATAATACAGCTTCCAAGTTATTCCCTGCCTCGCTGACCGCTGCGCGCCGTATATCACGTAAGTTATGTTTTTTATGGATATAAATCCGGTTCATTCTGTTTCCCGTGAAGATGAATGAGGACGGAAGGGAAGGACTCGCGACCTCTGCTGGCGCGCTGTCGAACCATACGAGGATAAAACCATGGCCAACATCGAACTGTTAAGAGGACGCTATACCTGACGGTGCATTTTTTGCCGCCCATAAGATTAACATTGCGAGCGGCGATTCATTTTCAAGGTTTACCCTTGGTTGGAAAGACACAAAATTTTGCCTGTACCTAGCCCTAACAATGTTCTAGGGAGTGTTCGAAGCAGATTTCCCGATTTCTCACTGGTTTTCGAGATACAGCACTTTTCTTGAGGTATGCGATGCTAGCATTTGCAAAACAGTTGCAATAAAAGAAACCAGTGAGAAATTGGGAAATCTGCTTCGAACACTCCCTAGAACATTGTTTGGGCTAGGTACAGGCAAAATTTTGTGTCTTTCCAAGCAAGGGTAAACCTTGAAAATGAATCGCCGCTCGCAATGTTAATCTTATGGGCGGCAAAAAATGCACCGTCAGGTATATTGTCCTCTTAAGTGGCGATCAAGGGCCACGTGCGGGTAAATATTTCTTCGATATCGATAGTTAGGGATTGTGCGTCGATACCATAGTGAAACACAGTGGTTACCATGGAAACCATAGAGTAAACTATCAGTAAACTTTCGTGTGGTGTGGCGACTATACGGTGTTGCAGTTTTTGTAGGTACATATTTAGCCCCATAGTAATACCTATACCTACGAATAGGACCTAAAGAGTACCTAATCAAAAATAACAAAAATTAGGAATCTAGTCAATAGAAAGAAAAGGCAAATATATCGTAAATTGCCCTTTTTGTTTTCATTGTCCGCGTTTATGTTTGTGGCGAATGTGGGAAGAGGACCCTTAAGTTCCGCGGTCCGTCTTCTTAAGAGTAAACCGTCGTTACAAACCAACCGGAAACCACTTTTCTTCCCTGAAAAAACTACATTATTTATGATCAGCGATGGTGTTGAAGAATGGGTAGTTTAACATATCAAAATTGTAAGCTTTTTGAAAGCTGGTAAAAAGGGTGGCGGTTTGGCAAGTTGTTCGGGAAATTTTTACGGATTTTTATATTTTATGTACTTTTCATGGTGAGGTTGTATTCTCTCCATCAATCATATGTGTATAGGTCTATGCAAGGGGTAGAAAAAATAAATAAAAAAATAATAACTAGTTTTGGAGCGTTTGGAAAATTATTCGACCAATAGGACACTCCACTATTTTTTTTCTGTAGCAATTTCAGGGGGTCTACTACCGTTCTTTGAACACCAGCCGAGTATCGGCAAGTTGCCACTCCTGCGATGAAAAAATCACAAAAACCTACAGTTTTAGGTGGGTTCCGAACCACCACAGCCTCGATATACGTGTCCCATGTCTTGCCCAACTTATCAGAGGTGAATGCCGAGCAAAAAAATTTTTTAGCAGGATCGAGATCGAACCAATGTGACCTTCCTCTAAAGGCGACCGTCTAGACAGGTTGGCTATCGCGCTTGTTACACCATACTGCGTTAATCCGGCCCATTAAGTGAAGCAAGTAAAATATAGTGTGACGCCACACTGAGATAAAAGAAACTTCTACTCTTAGAAGCGAAAGATTGAGAATGACTATAGGGTGGGCGGGGCGGTTTCTACACGGTGCCCGAGACCCTGGCGCCGCCGGAACAATGGACCTAAACCATTATTCTCATAAACCATCTAACCATCGCCCAGGTCCCCCCCGTGATTTGTGATAAAGTAATGTACCGATAAGACGGCAGTGGCGGCTCCTACTATAAACTGATGCGTTTCACAACCCCCCAAAAAATAACGACCATGATTATTTCATCCACGAGAAATTGTCCCACTCCCTCCATAGCGACTACGCAAGTTGCCAACTCATTCTAGACTACCTACAAATTTCTCAGGGACAAAAAATGCTCTGTTATGCCCGGATAACACGGGCAGCGGTTGTCATGAGTTCACAACTCAACTATGCAGCCGAGGGGTTAACCACTCGTTGGGAATCTCGTTGGGAATCTTTGGAAATCTTTATGAAATCTCAGGGAATCTTGGAATTTTTTGGAGTGGTTACCCCTTCGGAGTTCATCTTTCTATGAATATCGTTGGGAATCTTTGGAAATTTTTATGGAATCTCAGTGGAATCTCTGGAGTGGTTACCCCCTCGTATGCAGCCCTTAGATTGATCCAATACGGTGGCAGGTATTTTTGAGGCAAGGACACCGCAATGTCCAGAATAAGTAAGGCTTTAATTAGGTGACATATTCATTTAACGGTATAACAGCATTATATTTCCTTAGAACAAACAAACCTAAAAACCAGGAGCCGCCACTGGTTTGTGATAGAGTAATGTACCGATAACGGAGAAAAGGCGGTTCTGGACCAACTGAATGAACAATTACTAGAGGAAAAGCAGGAATGCTGAGCTTATAAAGTTATAAACCGGGGGGTCTGCCCCCCCCTGACGTTGCTTCATTCGTAAGGTAAATACGGGTGTTGAATTTGTGCGGGGGCCGCAATTTTGTTCCATAGAATTAAGTTGGATTACATCTTAAGTAGAGTGATATTTCTTACTGATAAGATACTGAAGAAATTGCCTAAAGTTCGCTATAGAGTAACGGTAAAGTGAACTTTAAGAGAAAAGTAGATCCTTATATAGGGTGGCTTTCACCAGTTACTTATAGTGGGGATAAAGTTATTAAATTAATTATCCAGCATAACACTGAGACAACATTGCACCAATAGCCAAAATCACTCGATCAAACACTCGGAGAAAATTGAACAAGTACCTAGGTACCTAGATCTGACGTTAAAAGACATACTAAATATCAGAAGAAATAGATATTCTCAGACAAGCAGCATCCGCATTCTCATTCTTCTCCACATCCCTGCAAAGTAAGCTAAACCAACCTTGAGAAAACGAGGGGAACGCTGGAACTCCCTCGTACCTCTACAACAATGCTGATAGAGCGTTTGGCTCCTGAAATATTGCTTTCTATAAAACAAGGAATCATTTAGATGGGATGATTCCGCATACAAATTCCTGAGGTAGCAATTTTCCGAGCTCCCCTTCCATCTGCACCTTTCTTTCCTTCATCATTTGTCCTGTCGCTTTTCAGCAACCCTGGATTTCACTAAGGCCAAGGGTTTCATATCTGTTTAGGCGAAATTGGGGCTGGAGGGTTCTCTCGACCTTTTTCATCTAAAAAAGTCGGGGATGAAGTGTAAACCCGTGGGGTTAACCACTCCAGGAATCTCGTTGGGAACCTCGTTGGGAATCTCAGGCAATCTTTATGAAATCTCAGGGAATCTTGGAAATTTCTGGAGTAGTTATCACTTCTGCATCTTTCAACGAATCTTGTTGAGAATCTTAGGAAATTTTTGGAAATCTTCATGCAATCTCAAGCAATCTCTGGAGTGGTCAAACCCTCGTGCAAAACGCCTTCCTTTGCAGTAGAATCATACTCATATAATATCAGTTAGTAGGTTAGGTTTTTCGGCACACTATTAAACTGGCTTCGGCCCACTCTCATTCGGCTTCTGCATCCTTCGGCTTCGGGCGAACACCCGTGGAGTTTAGTTTGTAGGCTTACACAATTAATCATCTCTCACCTCTCATCCTTCACGTTAAGCGGTCAGCTGGAACAGTCGTCTGAAAAAGAAAACTCTAAGGAAGATGGCAAAAGAGCAACACAAAAGAAATCTTTGTAAAGCTGTAGCGGGACTATATTTTCCGAGAAGTCTAACGAGGTTCTTCGAAATCCTCTCGAACCAAAGGAAAAGGATGCATGCATTCAAACACAAAAAGGAATAAAAGGCACAAAACACGACAGCCTTTTGTACGGACGAAGATAGAACGAAAAGGTCCCATATCTCTTGGGCTGATAAAAAAGAGCGTGGCATGCAATCAAAGAAAGAGGGGAGCCAATAAAATTAGGGGGGGGGGGGAGGGGGAAGAACCCTCTGCAATTAACTATATATCAAAAAGAAGATCCTCTCTGCGAGAACCCAGATAGAGGAGTGGAGCCGGGAGGACTGGACCTTCCCCCACCCCCTTCTGTCAGTCCTCCTTATATGTATTGCCTCCTTAAGCTGGCCACATGTGATGCGCCCTGGAATGGTGGGGAAGGAATGGCGGGGAAGGAATGGCAGGGCAGGAATGGCGGGCCGGAATGGCGGGGCAGGAATGGTGGGGCAGGAATGGCGGGGCAGGAATGGTAGGTTAGGAATGGCGGGGCCGGGATGGTGGGCCGGGATGGCAATACTTGGATAGCGCGGATACCTCTCAAAAAACTGTACGATTCCCCCCTAAGAACGAACGCTCTTGCTGTTAATAGCCCGCTAGCTAACGTTAAGAAAAGGGCACTATCGGTAGGTTGGTGAAAGACAGTACAGGCACTAACTTCTCTTTTTGAGAGGATAACTCTAATGTGAACTTTACTCGGCACTATAGTAAACATGAAGAACTGGGAAAATGCACCCTCAGGTAGACAGCACACGGATAGGGGAAGTATAGGACTTTTCCAAAATAATTCCTTTGCGTTCAAAAAACCCCCTGCAGAAAGATGAGACATAAAAACAGAAAAAAAAGGGCAAGATGTGAAACCATATATCTCAAGTTTCCATACACTTCAACCACAAACATAATAACAATAAATGCAGCATCGACGAAGGTCAAAATCATGAACCGTCTCGAACATACATTTCAAGTCACACTGTTCAAAAAACATATTAAGGGCGCAGCGGAAGCATGCGACATTAAAGTTCGTATGAACTTCTTTTGTATATCTTTGTGAAGGGAAGTCGCGGCGCTATCAGTTGAATCATGGAAAACCCATTTAAGGGCTCGGCCTTATTTTGCCTTGCAAACGATATATTTCGTTAAATAGTTGCCAAGTTGAAATGCTGCCCAGACATGTAATGTCCCTTACGGCGCGTCAGCAATCCGCCAAAGATTCAGTCTCAAACTCGATATGAAAGCTTTTTAAAACCAATAAACTAAAAAGGGCTTGGCTCTGTTTTGCCTTTCAAACGATATATTTCTTTAACTACTTCCTTAGCCAATTGAAGGGCTGCCCAGTGTGCAGACTAGACATACGGCGCGTCAGCAATCTCCGATTGCTTACCACTGTACCAATATTATGGGAAATAGGCATCTCTCCAGCTTTTTAAATTATTTCAAAACCGAGAAAAGGGCTTGGCTGTGTTTTCCCTTTTTAAACCATTTATTTTTTTAAGTGCTTCCTTATTTGAAGGGCAGACTAGACATTTAACGTCCCTTAGGCGCGTCAGCGATGCGCCAAAGAGTTAATCTCGAACGAACACCTACGTAGTGTATAGACAGAGCTTTCCGAAATTAACCAATCGTAAAATCACAAGATAGCCTGCTAGTCACTGACGTTGAAAAGACATATTATATATTTCAGAACATTTAAATATCCAATAGTTCCATCATAAAGTGTGCAGAAAAAACGTAAACAAATAGCAAATTTGTGTTCCTCGCCCTTAAGAGGACACTATACCTGACGATGCATTTTTTGCCGCCCATAAGATTAACATTGAGAGCGGCGATTCATTTTCAAGGTTTACCCTTGGTTGGAAAGACACAAAACTTTGCCTGTACCTAGCCCTAACAATGTTGTAGGTCGTGTTCGAAGCAGATTTCCCAATTTCTCACTGGTTTCTTTTATTGCAACTGTTTTGCAAATGCTAGCATCGCATACCTCAAGAAAAGTGCTGTATCTCGAAAACCAGTGTAAAAATAGGAAATCTGCTTCGAACACTCCCTAGAACATTGTTAGGGCTAGGTAGAGGCAAAATTTTGGGTCTTTCCAACCAAGGGTAAACCTTAAAATGAATCGCCGCTCGCAATGTTAATCTTACGGGCGGCAAAAAATGCATCGTCAGGTATAGCGGACCCTTAAGGGTACAGCACTTCTTTAGAGATGGCAGAGATTCGAAAAAAGATAGGCTGTGGGCGGCCTATAAACAACCTCTAGATATTTTTCATACCCCTCGCCACCCCCCAACCCTATTTTCGAGCTGTGCCACGAATGGACATCGTTTCCATCAGGGTTATGTCTGTTTTTAACAACCAGGGTACCAATAAAAACTCTGAATCTATAAAAAAACTGCTATGGAGGGTTTAAGGTTTATTGACGAGGCGATTTGGCCACCTAGTGCAAGAATCAAAAACACTTTTTATGACTTGTTTTGGATGTTTTTTACATTTATTGCGGGCTCCTGTTTAAGGCCTTTTCTGCGAGTTTTAGGGTGCGTCCCACCATACCCAGTTAAAATTAAACTGGAGATTTACCATGTTAAATTTAACATGGTAAACATAGGACAAAATCTCCTGTTTAATTTTAACTGGGTATGGTGGGACGCACCCTTAGAAGATAAATCTTGGGTCCAACAGTGATCGCTCTTCACTTTCGTAAATTTAAAAGGTGCGCACTTTATATCCGACCATTTTATTAGGACCCTATTTGAAATTTAAAAGTTTCCGAAATATAATGTTTTTATAACCGTCGAAATTAACTGGGTGTGTTTTTATTTTACAACCAAATAATTTTGGACAGATATTCCTATAGGCATAGTAGGGAGGGTTCAAACCTTGGCACAACAGTATTTTTTTTGTTGTTTAAAATTTTCAGTCACGATTGTGCCTACTGAATTTTCGACGAGAGTGCTCGAATCGATCGTACTAAAAAAGTAAAGAGAAATGTAAAGAAAATTAGTTCTGCTGCTGTATATTGGTCTTAAAATTCATGGGCTGCTTATTCCTTTAATTAAAAGTATAGTGCTCCAACGACTTTTCGTACAGCAACTTTTTCTTTTTGCTCAATCATATTTATGCATTCATTGCTTAATGAATATTTATTAGGCAATAATGGAAAGCTGCGCTTTGACTAATAACCTGCGTGTACTTTGACCTGGGTCAACTGCCTCGATAGCTGGTTATCTGAGACCCAGGTCACACCGGTTCGATCCCGATCTAATCAAAATATTTTTCTGATTGGGATAAGTTCAGCGTGATGGTGGTTCGGAACCCACCTAAAACTGTAGGTCTCCGTCGTGGTCTATTTTATTTGCTCCAAAGTGGAGGTATATACTCTCAGGTACTATGTATAGGTTAGCTGCCAAAGTACTTCAGCCAGAGTACCATTCTGTTTCTAAATCCAAAATACCTGTACCAAAAGACCTGCAGACGTTCATTAGAAGGAAGAGGGTATAATAGTAGATACAGAGTGTTCTGAGAAGGTCCGAAACTTCATTAGGGATAAAAGGATAATTGCACTTACCTACAGAGCGTTCTGTCCGAAATCCTTTACAATTGTTTCAAAATCCAAAATAATATACCAAAAGACTTAAGTACCCTTAATAGTGGAGGTTCATTAGAAGGAATAGGACAATGGAGGGTACAGAGTGTCCTCAATAGCAGTGGAACTTCATTAGGACGGTATAGTAAATACAGAGTGTCCTGCCCCAAGTCCGCAGAAATTGTTTAAAAATCCGAAATATACCAAAATATTTAAATAACTCTAAGGTGGGTTTCACCCGTTCTTAAAGTCTACAATAGTGTCCCCTAAAAGTCCGGAAAAGAAAAGTTGATGCCTTTCACCATTCTACCGGTAGCGCCATTCGTGTAACGTTTAACGGCATGATAAAGATAAAGATAACTTTACTGACTTCTGCACGGTAAGGGATAGTGAAAGTCACCGTAAGAGGGGGATAATAGGTATAGTAGCGCCACCCTGACCTGCCTGGCCCGAGGGCATTCTGTGAACAGTGAACAGTGCAGAATGCCCTCGGGCCAGGCAGGTCAGGGTGGCGCTACTATACAGAGTGTGCTGAAAAGCTGCAAGCTCTGAAACTTCATTTAATTCCGCACGGTTTGGCCATCAGCTTCATTGTTCTCTGGATAATATCGAGTGCCGACAATAGAATCTTTTACTCTTCTTCTAAATTCTCAGTATAGTAATAATAAAGTCTGCAAGAATATTCCGTTGAAATTAATTAAATAGCTCTCGCTTACTGCTATCTGCGCTCAGTGAAATAGAGGGGGGGGGGGGGCTGTTTACATTTCGAATGCGCAATGGGGCAACCCCCCCTTTTCCCCCCTGGAATTGAACTCTGCAATCTCCTTCTACGACCCATCGTTGTATTAACTTTGTCTCGAAACTATTAGCTTTTCTGTTTTGAAGTTATTGTGATGGAAATATTCCAATTATTTGGTTGAATACTCTTGTGCACATGTCCTATATCTTTGCTCGTATGTTATTGGGTCAGAATCACCATTTGGTACCTAATGGACGAAATGTTGTTCTACTAAGGGTGCGTCCCACCATGCCCAGTTACAATTAAACTGGAGATTTCTTCCTATGTTTACCATGTTAAATTGAACTTTTAAGTTAAATTGAACATGGTAAATCTCCAGTTTAATTTTAATTGGGCATGGTGGCGTAGTCAAGTAGATCAGAATTATTAACAGGTAATGGGAATAAGAAATGCGAGGGGTTAACCACTCGCTTGGAATCTCGTTGGGAATCATTGGAAATCTTTATGAAATCTCAGGGAATCTTGGAATTTTTTGGAGTGGTTACCCCTTTGGGATTCATCTTTCTATGAATATCGTTGGGAATCTTTGGAACTCTTTACGGAATCTCAGTGGAATCTCAAGGAATCTCTGGAGTGGTTACCCCCTCGAAGAGATGTTTGTTTATGTGTACTTGATTCAAAACAAAGCACTTGTTCTCATATTATCACAAAAGCTATCCTTATTATCTTAAAGCACATCCTTATTGCAATAAAAACATGTACTAGTCCTTAGTCAATCATTTTAAGAACTTTTGGTTACTTCACAGTGTTTGTAATCGTACAACTATCGATACTCGATAGAGACCGGTAATTGCAACACCATTTCTCTCGTTCGATAGTATTTTTTCTTCCGTGAAAGCTAAACATAGTGTCCTACTGTCAGTCATTTGTTTTGCGTTCGAATAGCACACTATGTTTAGCTTGTAGAGCAGCCACGGCAAATGGCGCTATTGCAATTACCAGTCTATTCAGTACTGTAGGTACGTACAACATCATTAACAAGCTGACTCCACGTGATAGATATGTAGTCTGTTGATGTTTGGTTGCACAGACACCGTGAAGTAACCAAAAATCATATTAATGAATTTTTCATACATTATATTTTTAAAAGAACTGAGTAAGCACCTTACATGCAAAAAGGAGTCTAGTTTCTATGATAATATGAGAAAAAGTGCTTTGTTTTGGTCCAGGTGAACCATTAAAAACATGAGTTCATCGTCAAAATATAATATACAGAATGAAAATAGAAAACATTGTAGGGTTTTAACAAAATATACGAATCAAACAAAGGTTTGCTTGTTTCCAGTGCCAACTGCACTCAGTCTGCTGATTAGATAAGCGAAACAAATGGCATAACTGACATTTCTGCAGCAACAGAAATGTAATTTCCACGTGACTGAACACGCTCCTGGAATTTCGTGACATCTCAGAGCGACGCCACAACCCCAATTATCGCGATCCTCTAATTAGGAGAGAAGTCTTCGCTTGCTTCACCTGCATTTCAAATTATGATGACAACTCGGGGGTCACGCTAATGAATCGCATTGAACCTTCCAGCGTCTATAGCTGTGTGGTCTGAGGTCTCCAGGGTCTAACATCTAAGATGGTCGTACCTACAGGTACTTAAGGGAAACAAGTTCCGATGAAATTAAAGTTCAGATGTTAATTTCAGTTAACCGGAAAGTCAGGCACATATTAACTCGTAATTCTGCTATAGATGAACGTAATGGAATTGTATTAAACTCTCTATAACGAATATATACCCTCTCTATAGCGAACTCTCATTATTCTAGCAAGCACACTTACACGGTCGCTATAGAGAGACTACTTTACTTTCTAGGTAGCTTCAAATTTAAGAAGAATTGATGGCTTTTGTCCAAGCTGAAGGGCGTCTATACGCAGTCGGGTTTGTTTACGTTTTTTCTGCACACTTTACGAGGAAACTATTGGATATTTAAGTGTTCTGAAATATAATATGTCTTTTTAACGGCCGAAATTAACCGTCTATTTACGATAGGTTCATTTCGGACAAATTTTTTGTTGACAAGACATATTATTATATTTCAGAACATTTAAATGTTCAATAGTTTCCTCATAAAGTGAGCAGAAAATACGTAAACGTTATACAATAGCGAATGTATGTTCGGTCTGAAACAGAAATCCTAGTTTCAAAAATCCGTTTGGGATCTCTATCCTCAACCTCATAATGTGTCGTGAAGCCTAGTCCTTGGGTTTTAGAGATAGCATTACAATTTATCCCGAAACAATAGCTTTGTAGGGAGCGGGGGGACAAGAGCCTGCACGGACCATTGGGCCCATTCATGATTCCACCCCCCGCCCCCCCCCCTGCAACCCCCTGGCAGGGGCGTCCCTACCAAGAAAGGATTACAAGTCGTATCGATTGTGCAAATAAGGGCAAACACCTCCAGTGGAATTTCGTAACAATAGAAAGTACAAGAGGAAACAAAACAGGCAATTGTATTTGTTCATCGACCTGAAATTTCTTTCTTCTCAAACTTCTTCGCTTTCTTCACAAGCTGAGAACACTTTCGAGTGTCGACGAGAATCAGTACACAGTTCCCGAGTGGTCTTCTGAGTTCCATGGTTCCATCCCGAAATCTATGGTGGTTCCAAACCGACCCAAAACTGTAGGTCCTCGTCCACGACAGCTAAGTAGCTGGTGCCACCAAAACACGATGGATAATTCTATAAGTGGTCTAGATGCTGGGCTTGTCCCCCCACCCCTCTACTTACTAACTAGGACTTACTAACTGTCCTTATCTGGAGGATAGTATCATATAACTGAAGGATTATACCTTCCCATACCTGATATGAAAGGGGTAAAGAGAAGATCATGCAGAGGTGCACAAGGGTATAAGTACGGAAAAGCTAAACATAGTGTGCTAAAAACAAAGGACACTATGTTTAGCTTTTATTGGAGGACGAACTCCTTCGTAAGACCGAAATGGTGGTGCAATTACCGTACTAAATACAGTATGCCAAAAAGTTTCGTAAGTATACCCAAGTTGCGGAAGATTATGTTCATTTTTTGAGGAAACTGCTGGATAATCTGTTCTGAAATATAATACGTCTTTTAAACTTCAGAATCAAGCTTAAGGGTCCGCTTTACCTGACGGTGCATTTTTTGCCGCCCATAAGATTAACATTGCAAGCGGCGATTCATTTTCAAGGTTTACCCTTGGTTGGAAAGACACCAAATTTTGCCTATACCTAGCCCTAACAATGTTCTAGTGAGTGTTCGAAGCAGATTTCCCATTTTTTTTTACTGGTTTTCGAGATTCAGCACTTTTCTTGAGGTATGCGATGCTAGCATTTGTAAAACAGTTGCAATAAAAGAAACCAGTGAGAAATTGGGAAATCTGCTTCGAACACTCCCTAGAACATTGTTAGGGCTAGGTACAGGCAAAATTTTGTGTCTTTCCAACCAAGGGTAAACCTTGAAAATGAATCGCCGCTCGCAATGTTAATCTTATGGGCGGCAAAAAATGCATCGTCAGGTATAGCGTCCTCTTAAGCTCTGTTATGGTTAGAGTAGTATAGTGAGCAGGAGGATACAGGACCTAATTCTGATTTGTCTATATTTTCCTAAAGAAATTTTCCTGACTCAGCCCTGGTGGTTATACCTGCAAGTACCTAGTCTTCACCGGCTGGGGAAAAAATCAACTATCTGGTATGACTATTTGCGCTAAGAGACCTTGAAAGAATCCTACGCAACATACGTCACGTCCTCTCGGGATGTTTTTTGGACGCTATATTTTTTTACCGATTGAATAACGTATCCATATAAGCATACCCAAGAAAAATACAATAACAGAGAAGTTATGATAAAATGGAAACTGTGAGTATTTTCTTTTGATGGTTATGGCCACTCTAGGGAACTCGCAATCGCATCTCCTCCTCGAATTTATCTTTATTCCTATTTCCCTACTGTTGTTGATATTTACGGAACTTCCAAATTCAATATATCGACAATTTGTGCGAGACCGATATTTATTTTTTATTTACCCAGACGCCAGTTTATTTTAGAGATGACCCTTCTAGGGGTCAAATTTTTAGTCCCAATTTCGTAGAAAGGCACGAAAAGTTTTAGAGGAATTGTCGATAGGAGTTAACCACTCCAGAGATTGCTTGAGATTGCACGAAGATTTCCTGAGATTCTCAACGAGATTCATGGAAAGATGCACCCCAAAGGGTTTATTACTCCAGATATTTCCAAGATTCCCTGAGATTTCATAAAGATTTCCAATAATTGCCTGAGATTCCCAACGAGATTCCTGGTTTGGTTAACCCCTCGGGAATTGTTTTCTTCAGTAATTCCCTTGTTATAGAAGCTACCATTACGAAAATCGGTAGACCGCCTGATTATAGGAGCCAACATGACTATAAAAAAATTTCAGCGATGTGGGGGAAATCGGCTCCGAGAAAATTCCATCCTAAAAAAATTTGAACACCCGCGCTGCACATCGTAATCCGTAAACAGGTTCCAAGGTTGGCCGACCCTACCCTGCAGGTGTCCCAATAAAGCGGCTTTCGCAGCACGGTCGCACCACCCTAAAGGCCGTCTTACACTATTTCAGGTTGAAGACGGAGAGTTTTTGGTCGGTATACATATTGCATGGCAACGGTAGGCTATTTCCACGAGGAAAGATATTGGACCTTCCTCGCTGTTGGCGGCTGGGTATGCCCAGAAAAAAATCTTTATAACTCGGGACTAGAACCCGGACTCCCTCGCTTCATAGCATTTTAAGCAAGAGAAACAAAGTCTAATTGAAATTTATTACTCTCAGTTTAACACGGAAGATACAATGCCCTTTGTTGCCGTTTTTTCTTCCAAAGAAACTGTTGGATGTCAAATTACCTACCTGCTCTGAGTTCAAGCACAACTTTAATTCGCTATTTAATTTGTAGCAAACTTTACTTTTATTAGAACGTTTTGTGACCTAGTTGTATACATGAGAGAACTGGCAATCGAGAACAGCACATTTCCTTTACAAAAAATCTTAATTTGTTCTGAATATCCAAAAGTTTTCTCAAAAAGGTGGAAGAAAAAAGCTAAACATAGTGTCGGATTCGAACGTGAAAAAAGGGCTGCGAATGGGGTTTTACTCTAGAACCAATACTATCGAACGATAAAAATAGAGGTGCAACCAGTCTCGATCCAGTATCGACATACTATCGATCAATCGATAGTATCGATATGTAACTTGGAACATAACTAAAAAAACATACACAATAACATTTTTGTTTTTTATTTGAATTGAAAAAATCCTATTACATTTAAATTTTATACACTAATATAATAAATAAGTATCTTAACAATACTTTCGATACCTACATACACAAATAGGCATACCGCAGTAAGCCAATCCTTTCGTTACAACATAGGTACATACAACTTAGAGCCAACATACAAAACAGTTGCTGCAATCACTCGTATAGGGTGGATCATTCTCGGTTAAAAGATAACCCCCAGTTAAGGGCGTCTACACTGTACCTGTTTACGTTTTTTTTCTGCACATTTTTTCAGGATACAATTGGGTACCTATTTAAATGTTCTGAAATATAATGTGTTTTTTTTAACTGTCGAAATTATCAGGCTGTGTTGTGATTTTACGATCAGTTAATTTCGGACAAATTTTTTGCTAACAAAAATCAATTTAATTTCGGCGAAATTTTTTGACCGTTAAAAGACATATTATATTTCAGAACATTTAAATATCCAATAGTTTCCTCATAAAGTGTGCATAAAAAATGAAAACAAATAGCGAATGTATGTTCCGTCTTAACGCGCAATAAAGAACGAGAACAGATCTGCAGGACTACATCACCATTACTGACAAAGGAAACAAGTAGTTGTCGTCACAATTCCAAATTAGCTCAGAAGCCTTTCGGAAACAGAAGAAAAGTCAAAAACAATTTGGGGAACAAGACGAAAATTACATTAGTCGCTACCCTGGAGCAATTGCTTGACGGAAAAGCTCTTTTCCGAAATCAACCATTCTAAATTTTTTTCCATTCCAGTGAAACTTTTTGTATTGAAAAGTATTTTCATTTCACTAGCGACGAATTTTTTTTATTTTTCACTGATTAAGGTGGAATATACAATTTTTTGAAGACACTGTTGGTTCAAAAAATGTTCTGAAATATAATGTCTTTTTAACATCCTAAATTAACTTGATTTTACGATCAAGTGATTTTTGTCAATAAAAAATTTGTCCAAAATTACTCTATCGTAAAGTCACATTATAGCCTAAGCCACTAAGAATAATATTATATTTCAGAACATTTAATTAGCCGAACGTGTCCTAAAAACATTGGTCGAAAAAAAACGTAACGAATAAACGTTTGGAATAGAAGCCAGTTAGCCAAACCGAAGGACCAAATTTTTTCAATCTTAAAAAAAAATATTTTTGCAACAAACTTCGATGTCTGAATCAAGTATCCCCATTACATATTTTCGAAAACATTTAAGTTTCACCCGTGCAATTTTTATTGTAAGTTAATACCTATATAATCATAAGTCTACATCCAAATTATTCAAAATCATTTGTTATTAAATATATTTGCACTTTCTTTTTTTCTTAAAATATAATTTTTTTTTTCTACGTAAGGGGCTGCTGGACTTTTTGGAAACCAGTGTCAGGTTTGAACCCCAATAGGTACACAATATTTTTGAAAATAATATTTACAAAATCAGAGTTGAACGAAGAAAAATATCAAAGACTGCAGTCGTATGTACACAAATTAACGTAATTTTACAAAATTTATTTGTCAACTTCACACCAAGTGGAATTATCTACGTAATTTATAATAGAATTACGTAATTCCTATTACACTTTGAAAGCTAGATGAAAAAAAGCATCATACATTTCGACATATCTATTATTCAGTCAAAAATGGGCTCTTCTACTTTGTGACCGTGGCTCCAACTGTAAACGTCCTTGAACCAATCAAAATAAAGAATTTTTACAACTGCCTGATATTTAGCTGTTAACCTCACTCAGACAATTAATGGGACATGGGAAGAGGAGATATATATGTTCGACTGAGCCAAAATAAATAGCATTTTCTCGTATTTTTGTTGAAAATAACTTCCTTATTGAAAAAATATCCATAGCCACTTCTTTTAAGAACATCAAGTAAGCAAAAATTCATTACACTGATTTTTTGTTACTTCACAGTTTTTCCCAAACACCAGTAAAACCTAAACCCAACGAATCTGTTTGGAAATGAAAATATTATATTTTTTTCAGGTAAAGAGCACCTCTCTCAAGTCCTGTTAAAAGGAAATGAAGCGAAAAACATGATACAAAGAAATGCGAGTAATTAGGTACCTATATACCTACCTTACGGAGTTATGATGTATAAAAGAACCCTATGGCATCGCAAGTAAAAAACAAGGTAGGTATAAATGTGAAGTCGTTTATCAAAGGCCATAAAACGGGAAAACGAAATTTCACTCAGAGAAATAAAAAACATTTTAGATAGAAACCAGTGGCGGCTTTTGCTATCCATGAGAAATTGTCCCTCTCCTAAAATAGCGACAACGCCAAATAATTTTACAATGTGCGGCATACGGGACAGCACAATTTGTCACAACTGAACTATGCAGCACAAATGAACTTTGATATTGGATATTTAAATATTCTGAAATATAATATGTCTTTTTAACGTCATTACTCAAGAGGCTATGTTGTGATTTTACGATCAAGCGATTTTTGTCACAAAAAAAATTGTCCAAAATTAACCGATCGTGAAATCACAACGTAGCCTCATGAGTAGGTAATGACGTTAAAAAGACATATTATATTTCAGAATATTTAAACATCCAATATTCTCACAAAGTTTGAAATGGGAACGTAAAAAAATAGCGAATGTATATTCAGCCTTATCGACAGAATTATTACACTTCCCTACAAAACCCCCAAACCAAGAAATTAGGAGCCGCCACTGGAGAGAAAGTAGGAGCCGCCACTGGAAAGGATGTAGGAGCCGCCACTGGAGAGAAAGCTACTTTTTCTCAAAGGAAAATGTCTGGTTTATTAATGAAAAGGAGTAACTTTTTTGCCAGAGTCGCAATGGTCACAGCAACACAGTCACAAAGTAAAAAGCCCCACAAAACTACCCTCGCTTCTCTCTCTATGCGATTTAGTCACTAATTGAAACTTATCCAACGAAATTGCAAGGACAACTTTATAAATTATACGCGGACATGCCAGTATGAAAACCCTTAATCCCCCTTCATATTTCGAAGCCTGGAAAAGTCCTCCAGAGCAGTGAAAAAAAAATTTCCAGAAACGAAAAGTCAGACATATAAATTAAATAGTTCCATCTACCACCAGCTAGTAGTCATTCAGTTTAGGGTGGCTTTCATAAGTTTCTTAACTGACAGATAAATTTATTGTTTTTAACTTGCCGATATGTCCTTCAAATTTATCTCCCCGACGAAGTGAGTGATTAACAATTCATAACTGATTTTTAAATTCGCTATCGGCAAAGTGGTGGAAATTTTCTTAAAGTGAACTTTTAGGTTGTAGACTTTAGGAACTGGGCTTTTACATCTGAACTATAAGATGTATCTCTATCTCTTTATCTATTTAGATAGATTTTTTGAAAAATTTTGACTCTTAGTTTTGGGGTAAAAAAAATCCTTCTTATAAGATTAAAATCAGACTGGAAAAACAGGAGAAAAATTGAGTGCACTCAAAGTGGTACTAGAAGAAAATGCATATGTGAAATATTTCTTATTTTCAGTGTCACTCTACCACCTCCATGGTCTAAAATATAATATGTCTTTTTAACAGCCGAAAGTAACAGGCTTGACAAAAATCACTCGATTTTAAAATCACAACACAGCCTGTTAAAGAGACAAATTATATTTCAGAACATAGTATCCTCATAAATGGTGCAGAAAAAACGTAAACAAATATGTTCGGTCTTAAAACCGTTTTTGAGAACCGAAGTCAAAGTAGAAGATGGAATTCGAAAATCAGAATTTGAATCCTGATTTCACCCCTTCAGCCCGTTTGATTTTGGACTCAGCAACCGGGAGTCCAGGGCTTTCATGTTACTCAATTCCGGCTTTGAATCGGTTAAGTTGAAAGTTACACACCAATTCACTGATTCCCTGATTATGTGGCGCAAGCTCCTCTTTGTTTGGAAAGACCGACTTTAAAACTTTACCACTGACTTTCACGGGTTTTAACTCAATATCGCGGAAACCTCATCTGAAAACTAACATGAATCATTCGATGAAAAAACTTTACTTTCCCATATTTCAGTAAAAAATTATATCGGTTTGTTTATTTTTTTTTTCGACAAATTTTTGAGGGTATTTGGATATGTTCTAAAGTATAATGTCTTTATGACGTCAGCACATTTTCGCATCGAGTCGAAGAATCATAATGTAGCCAACTAATGTCTGATGTTAAAAAAATATATTATATTTCAGAACATTTCCTCAAAAAATGGTGAGAAAAATCATTCGGCGACCGTTAAGAATCGCATATAGGGAAGGCAGCCAACTCACTTGTACCACGTGCAATTACACTAAATTAGAGAGAACCAAGTTTTATTTGCGTTCCACCCCACTGGTGCAGTACACTGAGTGTAAGTAAATAAAAAGCATTACGAGCTTCTGCACCGGCAAAGTACATATTCGTTGTTTTAAATGTATACTCCGTACTCTGCTTTTTTTTATGTCTTTTTTCGACCATTTTTCGAGGAAACTGTTCTGAAATATAATCTGAAAAATCGCCCAAAAAACACAAACAAGCGCAGGATTCTATGGACACTTTTAAGTACACTCCACTTTTTTATACACAACACGCATAGGATTTTTTTTTTTTTTTTTTTTTTTTTTCGAAGGCGAGATCGGGTACCTACTAAAGAAATTAAAGTCTTTTGTCTCTACAACCAAAATTTAACATTTAACGTCTACGTATTCATTCACAAACCATCGTGCCTGCATGCTTTTCTACAAATATTTTCTTGATAGCTCTGGCCGTAACAAACACTTAAAGTAGACCCTAGGGTCCATTCGAGAAATCTACAGTGACTTTGACGCTGGATTTGAGTCAAAAAGGCAAATTTATATTTTTCGTACTAGGTAGATTTGGTTTCCTCGTAGCCTTTTACTCAAAAACTGCTTTTCTGATCAGGTCTATCATGTCATAATTTCATGACACAGATTCATGACGTCACAGACCGCCAGATCCCACAGGTAACAAATTTTTCGTGAAACCCTTAGGGTGAACAAATATAGACACATCTATACAAATGTAGCAGACATCATTGAAACATTTGGACACCAATAGTTGGACCAATTATGCACCACATAGCATGTTCTGGAACTTTCCATCTACGTTCAATTACATAGAAAATACAACATTCAGCTACTTCAACCCCTTATTTACGATACTTGATTGATATAGTATCGCCACCCTGACCTGCCTGGCCCGAGGGCATTCTGCACTGTTCACAGACCCTCGGGCCAGGCAGGTCAGGGTGGCGATACACGGCCATCTTGAAGTAATGCAAGGTGGTACCACGTGCTGGGCAATGTTTATAAACAAACCCATACAACAATCCAATGCTTGTTCAGGGGCAACGATACCATAAACTTTCGATATTATCGATCGAGAATTGCGACAAGATGATGATGCGATTACCGGTATCAATCAAATTTCGAAACTCTTACTTTAACATCCTAACAGAAATGGCTCAAATCGGCTCCTAATGACATCAACATTTTTTCGCTGGTGAATATTTTTTAACAGGGGCGGAAACTTTTAGCGCTTTCTATTGAACTACACTGGGTGCAGTTATATTGTACCCGTCTGCGGCGGAAGCAGCGCACTGGTTGAATTGAGATAGGACTGTGCGGTGAATAAAAAACGGGATTGCATTTTTATGGAATTTTTTCGTAGTAATTGGTGATTATAGCTTTTAACTCTCGTCCAATATTGCAACTCTCCCATTGACAACTGCTTCTATATTAATTCAGAAAGCGCTGTCAGCAATATAGTGCAATTGCTGGCCGATATCAAAGAAGCAACTAGATTGGACTTTATTAGGGTAAAAAACTGCCACAGGAAACTTTTTTGTTCAGGACTGCGTGCTTCGTTTCTGACCTTAACATTTACTATATTCCAGAACATCTAATTTCCTTGATGCACAGAAGAAAATTCAGTAGTTTTTCCCGTACAGAGCAAGAAGTTTACCATTCGTTGTTTTTTTTTTCTAGCCAGAATACACCACACCGATGTAGACAATAGAAAGCGCCACGTCACTGCACCAGTGAGGTGGAGTTGCGGTTGGTACTGTTCACTTGGGATGGTCAACAGAGCTTTCAACCTAACCTAACCACCGTTAACAAAAGATCTGCAGAAGACGTAGCCTGTAGCCACCAACCTTTTCCCGCCAAATTCAGAAGACGCCATGTTCCTCCCGCCAAAAGTACCAGAAGACGGTGAAGTACACACCGCCATTTTGCCACCAACTTCACCAGCAGAAGACGGACAATTCTCCACCGTGGTCGCCATTGTGCCGCCAAGCTGTCACAGCTCTCGCTTTCAGCTGAAACAAGAAGAAAAGGGGTCAAAAGAATTTAAGAGCGGCTTTCACCAATTCCCAATCTTGGAGATAAATTTACCATCCTGATAAAGTAGCCGACAACATTATCCTGCCGTTTAAAATCCACTACTTATCGATATGACAAGGGCGCTATCGGAAGGATGGTGTCGAGGTACCAACTTTTCAATTGGAGAGAATGACGCCATCGTGAACTTTTAAGGGACATTATAGTAGACTTTAAGAAATGTAAACTATAACTGGCATCAGAATGGAGACATCGTTCTGTTAAGGGTCCGCTATACCTGACGGTGCATTTTTTGCCGCCCATACGATTAACATTGCGAGCGGCGATTCATTTTCAAGGTTTACCCTTGGTTGGAAAGACACAAAATTTTGCCTGTACCTAGCCCTAACAATGTTCTAGGGAGTGTTCGAAGCAGATTTCCCATTTTTTTTACTGGTTTTCGAGATACAGCACTTTTCTTGAGGTATGCGATGCTAGCATTTGCAAAACAGTTGCAATAAAAGAAACCAGTGAGAAATTGGGAAGAACATTGTTAGGGCTAGGTACAGGCAAAATTTTGTGTCTTTCCAACCAAGGGTAAACCTTGAAAATGAATCGCCGCTCGCAATGTTAATCTTATGGGCGGCAAAAAATGCATCGTCAGGTATAGCGTCCTCTTAATTTTAAACAAAAGCGTACACTAGGTATTTCAACATCGCCTGCAAAAACCTGATTATGTAATTCAGAAGTCGGTGTACACGTACGAGTATTTCACGTCGCCTACATGCTATTTTAGACCGAAAATACATTCGCTGTTTTTATGAGAAAACTATTGGATACTTGAATGTTCTGAAATATAATTAGTAACAGATTGTATGATGATTTTACGATCAGATACCTATTTTCCAACAAATTTTTTGTTGACAAAAACTTTCGATCGTGAAATTACCACACAGCCTATTAATTTCGGCCGTTAAAAAACCTATTATATTTCAGAAAATTGGGATATCAACTTAGTTTCCCAGTAAAGTGTGCAGGAAAAACAGAAACAAATAGCGAACATACCTATGTTCGGTCTTGAGATGAAATGGGCCTAATGATGTTTCTTTACGTTCACCTGGACCAAAACTAAGCACTTTGTCTCATATTATCATTGAAACTAACCTCCTTATTGCAATAAAAACAGTGTACTTACTTAGAACATAGAGTAAGCAAAAATTCATTAAAACGACTTTTGGTTACTTCACATTCTTAGCTCAACCAAACAAACTCCACAATTTGGATGAGTGGGTTTATTGGTGTTTGGTTGTGCAAACACTGTGAAGTAACCAAAAGTCACTTTATAATGATTTTTTCTTACTTTATGTTCTTAAAAGAATTGACTAAGGCTGAATTTCACCACTTTCCGATAGTGTCTATAACGAGAGGATTTAACGAACGGATTTACGTTATCGTATGTTTAGTCAAGTGCAAGCGCAAGGCATTTGTCGTAAGCTAAACATGCGATAACTTAAATCCGTTCGTTAAATCCTCTCGCTAAAAGACACTATCGGAAAGTGGTGAAATTCAGCCTAAGTAAGTACACTGTTTTTATTGCAATAAGGAAGTAATTTTCGATGATAATATGAGAAAACGTGATTTGTTTTGGATCAAGTGAACATATACAAACATCACCCTGGGGATGACCCCCTACTTCGAAAATCTTTTCATTACATGTTCCAAAACAGAAAAAAAATTTGAAAGATGTAAGCAAATGGCTTTAAGCAGAACAGTTTTCCCTTAGGCGATAAAAAAAATCCAACGCAATTTTTGAGAGGGTAGCTTTGGGAAATGACTGAACGAAAGATGAACTGCTTATACCGTGTTTTGGACCAGCCGGAAGGCTCGAGGAATCAAAGAAGTGCGGAAGTGTGGGAAATTACAGGGGTTGAGTGAGAAGGGAGGGGGGGGGGGGGGGGGAGGGGGATGAAGACGGAGATAGGTTGTCTGCTTTCCCTTCTATCCACTCTTTTCTAAGCCTACAAAATTTTACTATTATTGATTTCTTTCAAAAGTTTGGGCATTCATTTGTGAACGGATGGCTCCATTATGGACCAAGTTTGGAAGAAAAAATAAAAATAAAGTTCAGAAAGAAATACAGCAGCAGGAAGTGGATTTCTGTTGGACCATAACAGGTATTTTGGTGTGGCGACCCTGACCAGTCGCCCGTGTTTTAGAAATAAGTCGTAGGAACCAAGAACAGGATCAATGTCAATCCTAGAGACAGATCGATATAAGCTTCGAAATGAAAAAAAAAATGTGAAAAAAATTAAATCCAATGACGTAACCCATCAGTGAGTTGGATTGAGAAGAGATTACGAGGAAGACGTGCGAATTTCTACACGGGATTCCCCCTCTTCTGAGATTAATAACCACCTTAATCAACGAGAGTAATATCTCTCTATAAGGATCGCTCGGTATATAGAGGGATTTTCTTTTTAGATAGGTACGGTAGAGTATTAACACAATTTCCGAGGGGTTAACCACTCCAGGAATCTCGTTGGGAATTATTGGAAATCTTTATGAAATCTCAGGGAATCTTGCTATGAATATCGTTGGGAATCTCTGGAAATCTTTATGTGGAATCTCTGGAGTGGTTACCCGTCGACAATTTACGACCTGCAGAACATTTACAAGTACTAATTTTTGGCCGAAAAACGTTTTTTTACGACTGTGTTCAACTGAAGCCGAGAATGAGTTGGCTGAAGCCATACAGAGTTCCCCAACTGAATCTTTGTCTGCCGAAATTTTTTCCCTCATAGACTCAACCCTTCTATATTTTTTTTACTTATTTAAGGAACCAATACTACGATCTCTAGAAGAAGAGGTGTGATTTCCAGATCAAAACCTCATCGGAAAGAGTGTTCTCTGGAAAATTCGGTTTGCTGGTTATAAAAAATGCACCATCTTGTTAAATTGAATGGTGGACGCGAAAAGATGGATATAAGTAACGGTTTTCGCATCGGTGCTATTTCCCAATGGGGAAGGCATCTTGCCTTCGGAGCTGAAAGAGCTGTTTCTTGTTCAAACTTATTTCAAGCTAGGATGCAACACGCCGTTTTTCAAACTTATCCTTCGCTTCACTCTCTGGAAAATTAACCGAAAAACTGGTAAAAGGGAGTTGAAAATGTCACAAGCCCAAGACGGATAGGGTATAATGGTCTCTAATAAAAAACAAGTCCCTCGAAGCGAGAAGGGAGTGCTTCAAGATGAGATTCAACACACAACTTGAAAATAACTTTTAATGACTGGCATGTTATGTTTGAAACAACTCAGTCATATCATGTTATACGAGTTCCAACTCTGCAAATTCTCCCGGGGCATTTTACACGATCATTACTTTCCCTCACAAAAATATAAAACCACAACAGCGCAATTGTAAACATACCTACAAGCCCATTCTCGTAATAGCCAGCGGACCATTTTAAATTCCCAGATAAACTGTTACCCCTGCTGAAAATTTGAGAATTACTCGTGAAATTCTCATTTAAACTCAAAATTGAATACCTTACTCAGCAATCGGAAATTCTCTCACCAACTAGTAGGTATTCTACCCACAGAAACCTAGGTACCTTTTCACAATCACCATTGGAATCTTGCAAATTTAAGAAAATAGAACAACACATTTATTTAAGCTATGATGCGAGCGGACCCAAGATCTACTCCCAGCTGTCCAGATTTTTTTCTCACCGGTGGGGGGAAAACTAGGTTGTCGAGCTTTATTCTGATCAAATTACATAAAATAATATTTTTTCTTCGAACTAGAAGATGGTTTCTTTTCCATGCAATTCACCAATCACAACAACGTTGATCTCACAGAAACTTCACCAATTTATTAAGATTGGCAATTTTACTTATCAAAAAACTCTGAAGTTTAACAGTAAGCAATGCCATAAGTCAGAATAAACGTCTGACGAGGTCATCGACACTCGATCAATACCACGGTATCTGCACCACCATCTTGTCGCAAATATCGATCGATAACATCGAAAAATATAGTTGTGCTTCTGTATGGTTTCCATGGTTATCACTGGCTATGGTATGGGCGCACTAAACACAGTGTTTGTTTATCATTTTAGGTGTTCGTCTATATAACGCTCTCCCGGTTAAGGCTGCGCTTCACCCATTAGATTACCATGTTATCTTCTGAATTTTTTTTAATTTTTTCGGGCCGACGGATTGCCTTGAAATTTTGTATAGAAGTAGCTCCAGTAAATGTCTAGGGAACGTTCGTAGCAGAATTTCGAATTTGTTCTCGGATTATTAGAAATTAATTTTTTAGTAAATTAAAAATCGTGAAACACGGTTTTTTCAAACGGCTAGGGAGCGTATTTGACTGGGAATAAAAATTTCGAATTATTACAGTTGTTATGTAGAAGGTGTAACTTAGTTCGTGACCGAAGCAGTTTTTTGAATTTCTCGTTAGGTTGGCAAATAATAAATGATAAATATGTGTGAAAAACACATTTTGAAAAAAAGTCATGGTGTTGAAGCAACGCGCGGTCACAGCTCAGTATGGTTTGAGCACTTGCGGAAGAAGGTTCTCACGTCTCTCGCCCGCACTAGCTCCGGCCGGAAGATCGCGACCTGTCTTCTTATGTCTGACATGTCGATTGGTTGATATGAGCTGCTTTTGTGTAACATCCTGTCATCTGAGAATCGTAGGTGTCGTAGGACAGGACTCGTAGGTAGGTATAGATTGGGTGACTTATGATGACATCTACTGTATTGGGGGATGGGTTGCAATTTGCAATTAGGTAGGTACCTACCTACTTATCTAAATTTTGTAATACAGGAGAGACCCTTATTCTGTGACTGCCGTGTCGTGGGTAGGTATATAGGTAGGCTGTATACTTACCTACCTATCTGCCACATTCTGTGGGCATAGGTTTATCTAAAAAAATGATTTTTGGATTTTATGTTATGTTGGACACCTATTGCATAAAATGTGGATCGCACATCAGTCAAATCACTAGGAGGTACGTAGGTAGGTACCTACCTAATATTGGTTTATTACACGTACCTACCTTCCTATGGTGTGGGTAGGACCTATTCCGCAATTTTCTGTTTACCCATAGGTTAGGTTAGACTGGTGGGGGGGGGGGGGGGGGGGGCAAGCCCAGCAACTAGACCATTACAAGAATTATCCATTTTGCTCAGCTGGCAGCAATACCGGTAAAGGTCTACTCATCGCACTTCCGTGCACCAAGCGGCAGAGTGAGCCGCCGCTAGAGGTGAATCATAGGGCTGTTCCATATATATAAAAAAATATCCTCCAGTCAGTGCGACCCGTAACCAGGTGCACCAAGCGGCAGAGTGAGCCGCCGCTAGAGGTGAATCATTCTGGAAAATAAAAAATTCGAACCCCATCCGCCAGTCAACGAACATTGGGAACAAGTAAGAAGTACACTCCGAAGTAGTCGCAGTGTCACGGCCTCGATAGCCGAGTGGTCTAAATGGTCGACTTTTGAGGAGCAGAGACAGCCTGGTCACACCGGTTCGATCCCAATCCTACCAAAAAGTTTCTCTGATATGTTCAGCATGTCAAGTGAAATTTATATCGAGGCTGTGGTGGTTCGGAACCCACCTAAAACTGTAGGTCCCCATCGTTTACTCGATGGCTGGGGAGCTGGTATTTGGTAGTGCTGCCAGCTGAGCACAATGGACAGTTCTTGAAAACGGTCTAGTTGCTGGGCTTGTCCCCCCAACCCTCTGCTAACTAAGTCGCAGTGTCGTGCGACAATCCGAAGCAAGTATCGGCGGAAGTGCGATGAGTAGGTACACCTTATCCGCAATACCGAATACCAGCTCCCCAGCCATCGTGCAGTACACAATGGGGACCTACAGTTTTAGGTGGGTTCCGAACCACTACAGCCTCAATATAAATTTCACTTGAAATGTTGAACATTTCAGTTGTGAAACCGGTGTGATTGTTCAGTGTTCCTCTATAGAAAACCATTTCGACCACTCGGCTATCGAGGCTGTTCTGTTTACCCATAGATATGACTGCGCTGAATGAAGAGTAGTTATTGTGGTGGTGTGGGGTGCATTTTTCTAGGTATTTGTTTTGTTTACCTCCTGGAGGGATGTAGGCACCTACCTACCTACCTAGACCGATCTTTTCCTATTTGGCGTAGGACCTATTAGGCACCTAACAGTTTGTTCTGTAGTTTGACTTATTAGGTAACAGAAAGCCTCGACAGCCGAGTATATTGTAGGTATAAAAATTTACACATTATCTATACATTCCTGTATGGCAGTCAAGTCAGACATTGTACAGCATTTCCCTATTACTCCAATACAAATTTCTGACATGTAGGTTTTGCCTACTATACCTGCCTCCACCTGTACCCACACCTGGTACATATTTTGGGTCTATGAATAATGTTGTTTGGAAATGTATTGTATTTTCTCGTAATTTGTATTGTATCACGTATAGTATTGCATTTGAAATAAATCTGAAAAAATAGAATTGCCTAGGTAGGCACCATACCTACTTACGAACAAAGATTTCAGACTTTCCCTGCAGGATACTTACTATACTGCCACTGGACGTCCTCTGAACCAAAAATAAACGGTCATTCAGTCATAATTTCACAACAACACATAAGCGAAACACAGAGGGCCTTCACTGATTCACCGGGCCCTCCCAGATGTTGATATAATTTCCTATCCAAAATATAATACTATAATATAAATATAATAAAATATAAAAATATATAAAAATATATAAAAAATATATAAAAATATATAAAATATAATAATAAAATACCGGCCATCCCCCCCCCCCCCCCCCCCCCCCCCGGGAAATTGTGGGTTGGCTGAACTCTGGACGTGAATCGCCTTATGAATGGTATTAGTAAAGTGACAGCAGGTACTGGGGACCTGGTATGGTCACGTAATGCAGAGTAAGCGAAGATAACAGAACCCGCATGCAGTTAGTTGTACCTACCCAGTTGCTACAGCCATAAGAAGTCAGGGTCTCTGTAATCACAATAGCCTTCTTCACTCATATACGATTCATCTCGCCTCGGAGCCAGCGCTGACTTGCACCGTCAACAGAAGCGTCCTCTTAAGGTCGACTACACGTACTTGGTTTGCAATGCTAGGTACTTCAAGCCCTACTCCGAAGTTACAGGGCGAGTGAAAAGTGTTTATAGGGGGATGTAAACCTGAGACTCTTTGTCGTGAGGTAGTGTTGTATTTTTGCATGAAATGGAGTAATAAGCCCACAGGAGCGGTTTTAAACAGTCAACTACCAGTCCACATGTTTTTTTGACAGATCGCGAAAACACAACACTACCTCACGCGGAATATTTTTTTGTAACGTTTTGGACTAAAACAGTATGATTTTATCGTCACATTTAGTAGAAAAGCTTGATAAATGTTCGTAATATTTACCGCCGCCATGTTACATGTTGACAATTTTTATTTCACTTACGGAAGTGGGTAATTGCAACACCATTTCTCTACTTTTTCTCTTGTAAAAGCTAAACATAGTGTCCTACTTTCACTCGTTCGTTTCGCGTTCGAATAGCACACTATGTTTAGCTTTTAGAGTAGACAGAACCAACTGCGATATTGCAATTACCAGTCTCCGGCAGTACTAATACGTAAACATTAGTTTTGTCGAATATTTACGTTCGCACAGTGGTTTAGGTGGAGTTCGTTGAGAATGTATAGTGGCCCTTAACAATATTTTAAAAAATTGCTAAAATCGTATTTACTTGAAAATGTTTTTTATAGTTTAGAGGAATTTCTCAATTTGTAATTTAACTGGACAACCAGGCGTTTTATACTTTTGTTCCACCTATTTTGGGAGAGACAAGGTCAACAAAAATAAAAAATAAAAAAATTAAACAATATGTGACACGTGGGTCCTGACACTCTTGCGACAATTTTCAAGACGGCCGTGCATTTACCAGTATTATAGAGAACCCATAGTGTTTTATAAACAAACAACAGCTCCAATTCAGCAATGGTGAAGATAAAAACTGGCCAATTTTGTTCTTTCAAGTCTGAAGCAATGAATAACGATCAGTACTTGTCTCAAATGGGAAACACTTTCACACAGACAATAAAATAGCTGGAAGATTTATTTAACTTAGCGCTAAAGTAAAATTGAGATGTGGGACAAAGGAGGCACTCTATGGGACACCTCCCACAACGTCTAGGGCCTTGTCGAAAATTTGTCTCCCTTAACTTGAAAAGTGATTCATTGTTAATCTGGGAATGCTTTTAAACGCATTGTTTCAAAAACTTTTTAGCTTAATGGATATCATTGAACGTCGTCGCTCGGCGGGTTGAATTCAACCCAGTCGCAGATTTTATACCTACCGTGGTTGTTTGTTATTTGGCTCATCAAAAGTTCTTATACAACAATAAATTATTTTAATTTTATTGTATTATCAAGTCTTATTAATTTACCATTGGGACGTGGTAACAGAAAGGTTTTTTCTTCCCAATTTTAGAGGAAATTGTCGCATACTTAAGGCTGTATATACATTCTCGACGAACTCCACCAAATCCACTGTGCGGAAGTAAATATTCGACAAAACTAATATTTACATATTAGTACCGCCGGAGACTGGTAATTGCAATATCGTATTGGTTGTGTCTACTCTAAAAGCTAAACATAGTGTGCTATTTGAACGCGAAACGAACGAGTGAAAGTAGGACACTATGTTTAGCTTTTACAAGAGAAAAAGTAGAGAAATGGTGTTGCAATTACCCACTTCCATAAGTGAAATAAAAATTGTCAACATGTCACATGGCGGCGGTAAATATTACGAACATTTATCAAGCTTTTCTACTATATGTGGCGATAAAATCATACTGTTTTAGTCCGAAACGTTACAAAAAAATATTTCGCGTGAGGTAGTGTTGTGTTTTCGCGATCTGTCAAAAAAACATGTGGACTGGTAGTTGACTGTTTATAACCGCTCCTGTGGGCTTATAACTCAATTAGATGCAAAAATACAACACTACCTCACGACAAAGAGTCTCAGGTTTACATCCCCCTATAAACACTTTTCACTCGCCCTGTAACTTCGGAGTAGGGCTTGAAGTACCTAGCAGTGCGAACCAAGTAGGTGTAGTCGACCTTAAGACCGAACATACCGAGGAACATAGGTACATTAATTTGCAATTTGTTTACGTTTTTCTTCACACCTTATGAGGATTATTGGATATCTCGAGGGGGTAACCACTCCAGAGTCCTTGAGATTCCATAAAGATTTCTAATGATTCCCAACGTGATTCCCAACGAGAGGTTGGGATGTTCTGAAATATAACTATATATGACTTATAATAGGCTGTGTTGTGAGATCTTATTACGATCGGTTAATTCTGGACAACTTCTTTTTTGACAAAAATCACTCGATCGTAAAATTACAACACTGCCGGTTAATTTCGGCAATTAAAAAGAGATATTACATTTCAGAACATTCAAATATCCAATAGTTTCCTCCTACAGAAACAAAGTAAAAAAAAATACCACAGTGTATGTTCTGAAATATAATATATGTCTCTTTAACATCAGAGACTATTAATTTAATTAAATATCAGTAAATTAGGTATTTGAAAAATTGTATACAAGAGAAGGATCTGGATAAAAATTAAAAAAAAGAAAGCGGTGCAAAATTTCCTACTCAGTGAGACTTTCTAGTTCATACCTATACAGGTTCCATCACTGAAGTAAATGTCAAAAGATTCAGAAGACTGGAACTCTTTGAAAGGTACAGAAAATCGCTCCTAAAATGGAGATACGACACACTCCAGCAGGTGTATTCCCTTTCTCGAACGCCAGAAAACCCACCCAACTAACGTCTTCAAAATTTATTGTAAGAAGAACTGTTCTCCGTATATTGCATCATGGCGTGCCTTATCTTCTTACAATAAATTTTGAAGGTGTTAGTCGGGTGGGTTTGCTGGCGTTCAAGAAAGGGAATACACCTGCAGTGATCTTAAGGTAGTTGGATTCCAGTTTCAAATCTCATCGGGAACCGTCGACTTCAAAACCGCTTTCAACATTCAACTTTGTAGGGATACCAATCTTTATCCTTAGTATTTTCCGAAGCCATTTTGTAAGTAAATTAGGGTGGATTTCACCATTATTTTTTAGTATACTATAGTGTCTCTATGACAGAACAGATTTAACGAACAGATTTATCCTATGGTTGAACTGCTACTGCAAGGCACACAAGCTAAACATACAATAACAAAAATCCATTCGATAGGAAACACTATATTATGCTTTAAAGAAGTGGTGAAATCCAGCAATAGCTGAATAGTAGTGAAAACCATGATATGGTAATCGAAAATACCTTCAACTGCGCCTGCGAAAACCATAATTATGTAGTCTAAAAATCGGTGTACACGTACTTCGATAGTACGGAAAATTCAAAATCTATTGCTAAAATCTTCTTTTCTGCGTAAGTGGATTACCTTTCGGGCAAAATTCCTGACAATTTGGCCCAGGTAACAAATTTCACCTTTTTTTGTAGGAACCTAGTGGGCATTTGGAGCCTCCCCCCATGTCAATATAATGGCTGAAAGAAAAATGAACGTCAGACTTTTGTTCCTATTTCTCTACCGTCACTTGGTTTTATTTTGAAAAGTTTTTTATTTTTATTACTTTTGCGTGTGTACCTATGACAGTAACATCACCAGAATATAAACTCTGTTCAGGGCATCTCTTTACCTACCTTCTGCATTTTTTGTTGATAAAATCACTGAATCGTGAAATGATCAAACAGCCTGTTAATTTCGACCGTTAAAAAGGCACATTATATTTCAGAACATTTAAATATCCAATAGTTTTCTCATGGAGTGTGCAAAAAAACACCGCAAACAAACACGACGCCGTTATTGTGCAAGAATTCTACTAATTCTTACTTATTGTTTTTATTCGAAAAATACTTTTATTTATTTGGATAACCTTTTTCTCACCAAGAAAAGCGAATGAAGTCCAGCTGTTCACCATTTTTTTGTATACCTTTTTGAAAACAGAAGACGGGGATCAGCAGCAACGGAAAGGCTGCTGACCTTAGCAGCTTCGCCTGCGCCTTCTCTTCCCAATTCGTTAAGCAAACAACAAAGTTCAGATGCTGACGTAATAATAATTAAATTTATATAAGTTGTAAGTCAAATTAGCTTGACGTCAGAACGGAGCAAGAAATTCCAGTTTGGCTGCCCACACTAATTAAGTAATGTCGAGGCTGTCGTAAGCGAAAAAGGGAAAACGAGTCGCCCATTTTCAGCACGAGACTAACAAGAACAAGACTCAGTTTCGGTTGCGAGAACAAGAACAAGGATAGATATCTCTCCAATATTTTCTAGATTTTCTAGTGTTTTAGAACCTTAGAAATCTCTTGAATATCACTATTTTTAATATAAGGGGAGAAAATATGAAAATTATGGTTTTCAGCACTTTCTTTGGTATTTCTCCTTTCGATTTTATAAAAATTTTATATTCAAATTATTGAAAATGTGTCGTGTGAAGAGAGCTTTAGGTAACCAACAAATAGAGTTAGAGTTATTACCACGGTCTATGCAAGAAAGTACAAGAATCTTGCAGCAAGAACAAGAAACGCCATTCCTTGTTCTTGTTCTTGCACCGTACATCACTAACTTCGGGTATTTTGCAGTAACTTTTAAAAGCTCGCGATTAAGTAAGTCGCTAAGAAGTAAGAACAAGGTATCGGGAAACGCTAAAATACTAAACTGATTAAGACTTCAACGGTGAAAAATAAAAAGTTTTGAGTAAAGCATCTCAAACTTTACTTTCCCATATCCATAGAAGTACACCTCGAAAGTACAGCTACCTTGAACATTTATGGGAAACTAAGTGTTACTAGTTTTGTACTTATCCCTTGTTTTTTCAATTTTTAACGTAAATGGAGGAACTTATGTTAAATGGTCTTAGAATTTTTTTCACATTTTATTTTCAGGTTTCAAGGTTCAAATCTTACCATGTAGAATTTTATTTGGTCACTATGTTATTCGATCTGCTCATATTTTTCATGAGTACTGAATTTCACCTTTCGTGAGCTCTGCATATAAGGGGATGATTTAGTCAGAATCACGCCCGTTAGTCGACTTTTCCCTCAGCCGGTGAAGGCCCAGAGCTAGGTGACATTCACCAGGAAAAATTACGACAAGTTTGGAATAGATCCTGCGTCCGCCTGAGCCAAAAACGTTGACAACAATACGGAAGACCTCAATAAAAAAGATAGCCAATTAAAGGGGTAATTTAAAAGCATGGAAGCCAATAAACACACCAGGCGATTCAGCTATCTGGCAGATAGAACTGTCCTGTATAATACAAAGTAGAATAATGGGTTAAGCGGCAACATTTCCGACCTGCAGTCATTCAAATAAAAGGGCAATGAAAGGAAGGGAGCGGCAATAGCCAACAATAAATTGACAACTAACAAAAGCAATACAACCTCGTATCAAAATCAAATCCAATGTGTTTTGGCGCGTACCCAAACCACCCCAGTCTCCCCTAACTCTCGAGAAGAACCCTTCAAACTTGAAACTGGATTCACCCACTAACTTTCCTACTCTTTGAAATCGATATGCTGGCTCCGAAAGAGTACTAGTAGGGTTGATGGGGGAGAATGCCGCACACCCCAAAAACAAAACAAATACTATCGCCTCTCTCACGACCGTCTATAGGGACCATGTACTCGCTATAAGGAGAGTTCGCTATAGAGAGGTTTCAAAAGGCGTCAGGGACCGTACAGTTTAGTCGTTATAGAGAGTAAAAATCTGAAAGTGAAGTCAGAATTATCCACCGTACTCAACTGGCAGCATAATGGGCACCAACAGTTTTAGGTGGGTTCCGAACCACCAAAGGTGGATGCCGATCAGATAGAATCGGGATAGAACCGGTGGGACCCGGCTCTCGGAAGGCAACCTTTTAGCTAGAACTTTTGCATCAAAATTCAGCAAGAAAACCAGGTATAATTTCAAATGCAACGAACACCGGTTGTATAAAAAGACGCAAGGCACTTCATCCGCGCAATATTTTTATTTGAGAAAAATATTCTTTTTGTGTTTGAAAAAGCTGGAAGGGATGTGAAAGAAATAACTGCTTCAAACACGATGCGATTCGAAAAGCAAGGGATCAAGGAATTTCCACTGAAATGTTTTGGGGTTTACGGAAAAGCTCGAATGCAAGTGTTACAATTTTATTTACACAATCAAGATGGGGCGATCGATCGGAAAACACAGGCACACTGTGCAAATCTCCATGGAAGAGGATATTGAGAACACGCGTGCAAACAGACTGAACGTGACGTCCCTCCCCCATTCACTTTGTTCGACACCCTTCTATTCACTGTGGGCCCAAATATCAAGCCCAGTTCACTTTATTTCACACCCTGTACCCCAATGGGGCTCACTTTGACACCACTGGAGCCCAGTTCACTTTGTTCTACACCCTGTACCCCAATATGTGTTACTTTGACACTACTGGAGCCCAGTTCACTTTATTCCACACCCTGTACCTCAATGTGGCTCACTATTGACACTACTGGAGCCCAGTTCACTTTGTTCTACACCCTGTACCCCAATATGTGTTACTTTGACACTACTGGAGCCCAGTTCACTTTATTTCACACCCTGTACCTCAATGTGGCTCACTATTGACACTACTGGAGCCCAATTCACTTTGTTCAACACCTTCCTACACACTTGTGTACTGTGTCTCCCGAGTATCAAGCCCAGTTCACTTTATTCCACACCCTGTACCTCAACATGGCTCACTATTGACACTACTGCAGCCCAATTCACTTTGTTCAACACCTTGGTACTCACTTGTGTACTGTGTCTCCCGAGTATCAAGCCCACTTCACTTTATTCCACACCCTGTACTCCGATATGGCTCACTTTGACACTATACTGGAGCCCAATTCACTTTGTTCTGACACTATACTGTAGCCCAATTCACTTTGTTCATGACCTTCCTGCTTACTTGTGTACTGTGTCTCCCGAATATTAAGCCCAGTTCATTTTCTTCCACATCCTGTACCTCAATATGGCTCACTTTGTAGTGCATATGGAGCCCTATTCACTTTTGTACTGTCTCCCAAATATCAATCCTAGTTCACTTTGTTCTACCCTCAGTACCCCAATGTGGCTCAATTTGAATGTAATGTATCCACAAACTTGTATTCTTCGTCTCCCGAATATCAAGCCCAGTTCACTTTATTCTACACCTGTACCCTAATTTTTAAAGTGAAGTCTCTTCAGGTATAAAACTCAATTTAACTGTAGAGTCCCCTAAATATCTCTGCCACATTTTGCAAAGCGCCTCAAGAATATTAAGTTCCTGAGTCACTTTGCGTAGTATCTCCAAATATAAAAATTTAAAGCCCCTTTAACTTGGGGCAGCTAAAATCCCTAATACAATAAAGATTACCCACCTTGACGTAAAGGCGCGTAACAACGATTGAAATATGCAAATCAGGTCACATTTTACTATATTTTCCCTTATCTCTACCTTACCTCTAAGGTTTTAATCCTACCTGTGATTAGACGGAGGAAGGGGCGGAAGAAAATCCATTTTCATCCTTTCCTATACTTTTCTGAAAGACAGTTTAATCTGAACTTCCTGTTGTTGGTAAATTCTTCATAGGTATCCCTGCAAAGCACTCTTGTTTACATTTTTCAGATTTCACCCATCCTAGTGAGACTGGTCTCCTCAGTAATAGTGTCAAGTTGAAAAATATATGTAATAGGTTGTATGCCGTATTTTTGTGTGACCCTTTCTGGAGGAAGTTGTTGGAGATTTAAGTGTTCTGAAATATAATATGTCTTTTTGAAAAATTTTGCTCTGGCTTTTTTCCATTTAGCGTTTTTAAAAGACTCAAAATTTGTTTCTTTCTCAAGCAGTCTTCTTAGACATGACAGAGTGTTGTGGAGAAGTATAGGGCTAGCGTGGTTCCCACGTAGACCTCTGTAATCTGTGCTTCCCATATCGCTATCCCTAGCTTCTGGAGGTTCCTTACTACCTGTATGGTCACAAACAATGTTCCCGGAATGGAGGGGTTGGAATTGGAGTCTTGGAATGACAGTCCTGGAATGACAATCTTGGAATGACAATCCTGGAATGGCAATCTTGGAATGACAATCCTGGAATGGAAATCTTGGAATGACAATCCTGGAACGGCAGTCATGAAATAATAGTTTTGGAATGACAGTCTTGGAATGACAGTCCTGGAATGGCAATCTGGAATTACAATCCTGGAATGGCAGTCATGGAACGATAGTTTAGGAATGACAGTCTTGGAATGACAGTCCTGGAATGGCAGTCTTGGGATGACAGTCCACAAATTGCAGTCTTGGAATGACAGTCCTGGAATGGCAACTCAGGGATGGCGTTACCCACAAAAACTGCCATCGCTCCTCACTGACTGTGTGTCCAGGGATGCCAACTTACCAGAATGGCCACCCAGGACGCTGTAGCACCAAGAATTTTTTAGAGTTATCCACGTAAGGGACATACCCATAAAAGGGTGAAATGTGGGACGTAGGTACGTACCTACAGCGCCGTATTTATCACGAGGGAGTGCTGAAATTGGGTTAGTGTCTGCCTCATTGAATCTCAGCAACGCCTAGTCAGCGTAATGGAATCAACATCAGCCTGTTCGTGCCTCCCCCGACAGTTTGCTGATGCCAGCAGTGCGTGCGAGTGATAACACTGATAACTGATACAACCAACTCAGCTGAGCTAACCCTAAAGGCGTAACTCCACTTTCAGCGAATGTCGAATAACATTTTCTCAAAATAATGCCAGAAAAACAAGCCCAGGTAACCTATCAGAAAAAAATTCGAGAAGTCTGTACTTGATCCTGGATCCTCTTGGTTCACAGCTCATTCTCCTTCTACAATAGTATATATTTTATTTCCCTATAGCAACGCATGGCAACCATGTTTAACTTACAGTAAAAAAAATATATATATAAATAGGCATATAATAACTAAATCCAGCATTATGGCGTCCGTTTTGGTAAGCTATAAAAGCCAGGTTCAAACCCTGGCGTCTAAAAAAATTTCCCCAACATATTGTTGTCTCGTGGTACTAGGTAGGTAGGAGAACCAGTACTCTGGCTTGTCTTGATGTAGGTAATTTACAGAAATAGTTGCCACCTCTCTATAGCGAGAAAATTTACAGGCGGTCGTTATAAAGAAAAGGACGTACGTGATGTTGAGACTAAAAAATCAGCCCTCGTTTGGGCCCATCATTTTTTAATCTGAAAAATAAACCAGCTACGTGGGATAAAAGTTAGTTATTTACGGTCTAAAATGACGCCATTATAAGACGTGAAAAACTGTGAAAACTGAGAATTCATTGCATATTTTAGGAATGGGCGTTTCTATATTTTTCGAGACTGTCATAAATCTGTTCTAATTAACGCTGGCGGCAGTTAAATAGGTCCCTCAGCAAAGAGGAACGGCAGTTACAAAGTACAAAACTCCTCGTTATATCATACCTACCGGGGCTTTCATACAATTTACAAACGGAGCCGAGTTTGAAGCTAAAAACCAACTTGCGATAATAGGTAGGCGTCCCCATGTACGTCAAACGAAACGTGAAATCTCGGAATTTGTCGGAACCGTTTCTATGGGAATTTGTCGGAACCGTTTCTATAGGAATTTGTTGTAGCGCATAATCACCAACGGTTGGTTTCGTGCTTTCGGCCCAGGGGAAGTTTTAGAGGGGTGCCCATTTCAAGAATGACCTTTCAGGGTATAAAAATTGGACAATCGATATATCAGCCACGATAAAAAACTACTAAACGGTTTTGAAGAACCCTAAATTTGTCCCATCGTCGATATAGCAGGTTGAAAATTCTGATTTCCGGTTTCATAGTTGAGACAGTAGAGTAGCTGTGTCCTAGTCACACTATATTGATATCTTTTGTTGATGGTTCCTACGGTTAGCTTACATTGAGATAGGTAGCAGAAGATGCGGAGCTTAGCAGAAGTAGCCAAAGCTTACGTCACTTTCGGTATTATCGTCTCCCATACCAACCTAAAATCCGGCCACTTTAGAGTGTAATAACTTTTTATTTAGTGGTTAGAGTCTAAAATGTGGTAATATTGAAACGAAGTCTCCATAGCTCCTACCAAAAAGTCCTTGTTATCAGTTACCTCTGATGTGTTCAGCACATGTCGTATGTCGAGGCTGTGGTGGTTCGGAACCCACCTAAAACTGTAGGTCCGTAACACGAGGTAGCCTCGATTTAACTGCAGTTCACTTGACAACCAGAACATATCAGAGACGAAAACTGAACAGAAAATTTCCGATAGAATCGGGATGAAACCAATGTGACCTCTATAAAGAAAACCGAGACCACTAGGTGGTTTTCCACCCCTTCAGGCGACAAACCACCCCTACCGTGAGCAGCTCGTCAGTCAGCGACGCGAACCGATGACGCTGCACGCTCATTTACACCCAAAGCTGTGGCCACCGACAAAGAAGGGGGGAGAAAGAGGGGGGATGGGTCTGAAAAAAGGTCGAAGCAACGAGGCGTGAACGGCGGTAACAAGATATGGGCTTGGGTAGCAGCCATGGCAGGGGCGGATGTGCGCATAAACCCTCTTTAGGTTCAGGATTAACCGAGTTATTTCCGATTCAGTGTGCCCTTGTTTTTAGGGAAAATGGTACATTTTATAATGAAACTTTTTTTTTTGGAAATAATCCGTACGCATGGATTTACGCATTTTGGGGTAAGCGAAGCTAAGGGCGGATCCAAAACAGGAAAGAGAAAATTTCTCTCCCAAATTTAGTTATTATTAAATCATTGTTTTTGAGGTACGGAGTCGACTCACATCTCAAAACCAAAAATTATCCAATTTTAGTGAATTAAGGGCAACCACACAATCGCGTGTTTATTGTTTACGTTTCTTAAACACACTTTATGAGGAAACTACTGGAGTTTTAAATGTTCTAAAATATAATATTATGCCTTTTTAACGTCATAAATTATGAGGCTATGTTGTGATTTCACGATCAGTTAAATTTGGACAGTTTTTTTTGTTGACAAAAATCACTCGATCGAAAAATCACAACAGTCTTATTATAATTTATGACGCTAAAAAGACGTATTATATTTCAGAACTTTAAAGATACAATAGTTTCCTCATAAAGTGTGCAAATAAAACGTGAACAAATAGCGAACGTATGTTCGGTCTAAAATAGTGCACTGCTTGTACCTACTCGTATTAAGCCTGCAGAAACCATGATTATGCAATACAAAACAGTCGGTGTACACGAATTTCAGCTGCGCTTCCAAAAGATGGGCCAGTACGAAAGCAGCCTTCAGCAGTGCTGCTGCCACACAATGGACTCTACCACCCTACCCCATACACGATCACATTGGGCCATATAGGACCATGCTGGGCGATAAAGCAGCAGCGTCAGCCAGCTGAGCTGCCTACATGCTGAGGATCGCCCAGAGAGAACTTGCGTGATATTTACAGTACCACTGCAGTACAGTTGTACATAAAATGACGTCACTGAGGTTTGCCGCCAGCTGGCCAACCCGCATGGGCGTTCGCCAAGGGGGAACCCCCCCCCCCCACTCCCCCCCTAACTAACCGCGAATGCCATGTTAAACCCAATGCTGCGGGTTTGTCAATATTGTGCATATGGCTCACTGAGTATGCATTCACAATTATTAAAATACAGTGGTGCTGTGGCTCAGCGGTCAAGGGGTCCGGTTTTTTTCCTGAGAGGCCTGGGTTCGAATCCCGGCGTAAAAAATATTTTTCCTTTACAACATGGCTTCAATCGACTCCTATTCCAAGATTCAGCTATCAATGCTGTTTCTGATTATAGAACAAGAACAACTACAGAATAAACGAGACATCTTTTGTCAAAAATAGAAATAGCTGTCGAAGGAAGTAACTTTACGGAAAGTCAGCAGGAATGGATTGAGAGGTTCGTCGATATACAGTATAGTGGAAGTCGTACGAAAAAAGAATAAAACACAGAAGTCCTGAGCTTGTCAGAAATGTCGATACGTATGACAGAAGAAGGTGAGGTAAGGTATATATACGGAGCTATTCAACAATTGGCTTGCAAATTTCAATCACTCTAGCAGTGTGTCCAATTTCAACCAGTTTTCCCATTGGCTACGTCGTAGCGCTATACGATTCAATATATCCACAATTCCGAAAAGAGAATTTTCTTTACCGAATGCGTAGGTATATTTTCCGAAATCATTCGAAAATCGAGAATGAAATGTTTGTTGCGAAGAAAAAACCTGGCTTGGAAAACTTCGAAGGGTTTTTTACGTATCTTATCTACAAAAAACGTTATTAAGAGGACGCTATACCTGACGATGCATTTTTTGCCGCCCATAAGATTACCATTGCGAGCGGCGATTCATTTTCAAGGTTTACCCTTGGTTGGAAAGACACAAAATTTTGCCTGTACCTAGCCCTAACAATGTTCTAGGGAGTGTTCGAAGCAGATTTCCCAATTTCTCACTGGTTTTCGAGATACAGCACTTTTCTTGAGGTATGCGATGCTAGCATTTGCAAACAATAAAAGAAACCAGTGAGAAATTGGGAAATCTGCTTCGAACACTCCCTAGAATATTGTTAGGGCTAGATACAGGCAAAATGTTGTGTCTTTCCAACCAAGGGTAAACCTTGAAAATGAATCGCCGCTCGCAATGTTAATCTTATGGGCGGCAAAAAATGCACCGTCAGGTATAGTGGACCCTTAAATGTATCGTCCCTAAATAGTCGCCGATAACTTTATCTTGCCGTTAGCTAGCAAACGTTAAGGTAAGGGTGCTATCGGCAGGATGGAGAAAGGCACCAACTTTTCTTATCGGGAGGATAACGCTATAGTGAACTTTTAGCCGACACTATAGTAGTAGCAGTAGATAATCTAGTCCCTACGTGTTGGGCGTGATAATAGTAACGCCCTTGTGTAGCCTTAAGTTTTATGGTTGTAGTATTGTTCTCAGTGGGTAGATATTCGGCTTTCGACTTGCATGAACTGAGGAACGCCTCTCTATAACGAACTCTTTCAAACCCCCTCTATAGCGAGAAAATTTTCATGACGGTCGTTATAAAGAGAAAAGAACGGTATCAAAATGCGGTTGAGGTTGAACCTTTTTCAAGGCTGATTGGGGAGAAAGGGAAGTCTGGATTCAGGACGACCGATAATGGTAGGGGAGCCGGGGGGGAGTTGTAGGGGAGATGGGGGTGAGTTGGGACAAAGCGTTCGGGTCGTCAGCGATTTATGGGAGTAGATAACCATGTTTGAAAAAATCGGCGCATGTCATACCTAGAAGGGTAACCCGACTTCGTCATTTTCGAAATTGAAATTGGGAATTATTCGGCCTGGTGTGAACAATACTTTTGTTAGACCTGGTTTTTAGAACAATTCGAGTCTGTCTACCTGACTTTAGTCATTTCTCTCTATAAGGGACCTTGTAAAGTCACTCGTTATATAGAGGTTTTCGTTAGAGAAAATGAGATTTTGGACGTTATATTATATTTCAGAACATTTAAATCCATCCAACAGTGTCCCCAAAAAAATTTCTCGGAAAAAACGTAAACCAGTAGCAAAAGTAAATTCCGTCTTTCTTTGTAAAAGGCACGGCCCCTGAGCCTACGAATGAAGTAGCTACCTATCCTGTTTCAATTTTCTTTTACTCTGAAGTCCCCATTGTGCAGTTCCAGGCCGCCTGCGGTATTGTTATATTTTCCTTGTCTTGAGAATAATAGGCTCAGGGTGTCGCTATAAATTTAAAAATTCAAATAAGACGCTCAAAAAGAGCTTGTTGAGGGGTTTTCTTAGAGTCTGAACCAGTGGCGGCTGGTTCTTGTGTCGTACAACCCCCAAAAAAGCACTAGAAAGACGATTTTAGGCTCTGTAATTTCTAATCTTTAATAAATTGTCCCCGCCAACAGTTTTTAGATTTTGAATGAATCTTTTGTTGAAAAAAATTACCACACAGTCTGTTAATTTCGGCCGTTAAAAAGATATTACATTTCAGAACATTTAAATGTCCAATAGTTTCCTCATAAAGTGTGCAGAAATAAAGGGTCCGACAATGGTCGCACTTGAATTTCTCGCAATTTTTATTGAAAATTTTGATTTTTTTTTACGTGAATTATTATTTTTTTGGCCAGAATTTTAACTTTTTCTAAAAAATATTTTGCCATACGTTGGACAATAATTTTAGGCACCTACTCACCGGATTTCAAACATATCCGTCAAATGGTGAAGTGTCGTTCGACGCGCAAAGTACGTGTTTTCTATTTTCCATGTCACGGCCTTAATTTTCAAGTAATTGAAAATCTATTGGAAACAACCTCGAAGCATCTATCTGAGACCACTTTCACCAATTTTAAAGAAAATCTGTTGATTAGTATTGTGGGAAACCTGACCTAACCATTCAAAAACGTGATTTCCATTTTTGGAAAATTTTCCTACGATAATGCCAATATTGGCCATATCTATTATGGTGGATAAATTTCGTTAGGTAAAACTTCTAACTAGATTAAAGTACACCTCCCTCCCAATTTTTATTGAAATCCATCGAACAGTGCCACTGGAGTGTCAACCAACACGTTTTGGCCCAAATTGGGCCAAGTTATTGGCCCACCTCTAAATGATTGCAAAAGACCTAAAGGCATGTATTCAAAAAAACTTTTGCAACTTTTCAAAGTTATAACTTGATTTACATAGCCTCCAGCCCTTCCTAACTGTCAAAAAACACGATTTTTTGCCTTTTTTTGACCATAGCAGGCGCAATTTTTGAGTTATCAAAATTTATCAAAAAATGGGTCATAATGGTACATTAGGTACCAACATACCATACAAAATCGGATGAACAGTGTGACGTCCAGTCGCGCGACAGAGTGACGGACGTACGTACGTACGTCGGACGGACATTTTTTAAAAACCACTTTTTTGGACTCGGGGGACCTCCAGGATCATGGGAAACAAAAATCTCAAAATCGAAATTTTGCACGAAGACATAACTTTCTCAGCCCATGTATTACATACGGGCGAGAAAGTAAAAACGTAAACAAATACTGAATGTATATATTTGTTCGTCGGGAACCAAAAACGCAGGAGCCGCCACTGGTGTGAACTATATCATAGCAGGGCAAGGTGATCTGTTTCGGAGATAGGCTGAATACTACAGTACATGCACTTCGCTTTCCAATTTTCTCGGCTCCCTTGCCATCCATTAATCTACACTTTGCAGCCCCCCCTTCCCCCCTCCCCTTCCGATCGAATTCAAATTTCATCGCTCCCCCCCCCCCCCCTTCTTTTCTTTACACCTCAGGAGTTCGATCAGTCTTCTGTGTTTTAGCTTTCAGTGACACAACGGAGGGTATAGCCACTGTGACGTAGCGAGTTTGTTTTTAAGGCGGTTCAAAAGTCAATGTAAGGTAGTCAACGTTTTTCTGCTCCCCTCGCAAAAACAAATTTTCAGTATTATATTTAATTAATTTTGTTAGATTTTTGACATCAAAAAATTTGTCCAAAATTAACCGATCGTAAAATCACAACACAGCCTGTTAATTTCGGCCGCCAAAAATACATATTATATTTCAGAACATTTAAATATCCCATAAAGTGTACAGAGCAAAACGTAAACAAACGCGACTGCGTAGACGCCCTAATGTGCATTCCAAAACCAAACTAATTTGAGAACTCGTACCGAAGGTTGTTTAGTAGTACGGTCAGGTATGTTGTATGCGGTTGATGAGAGGTACTGATAAAGGTTGGGGGGTTGGGGGTTGGGGGTGCGTTGTTTAATAGAAGGTCTCCCGATCGGCTAGGGGATGAAGCAGTTCCATTAATATGCAGAGTAGTGCCTGAATAAAAGTAAAAAGTTGTCCCCCACTGGTGCATACATAGATTACCAACTTTAATGACCACCCCCGTTTTTTCTAGCCCCTCACTCCCCCCCCCCCCCCTCACCCCCTCCCCCCTTAGTTGGCAGTCCTTCCTGGAAAAAACTCATCACGCTGCGAGTCCGGGAATAAATGGCATGAATAGAGGAGGTGGCTGTGAGTTACGACCTCCCGAGAGCTCAAGCAATCTTTTTTTTTTGGGGGGGGGGGGGGGGGGGGGGGTAGAAAAATCAGGTTGCTCCCGGTGAGGGTGTCACTGGAGGCAGATGACACAGGTTCGATCCCGAGTATGATAAAAATTTTCTGACCAACATTCATTCTTTTTCTGTTGTAGAAAAATCAGGGTGCTCTTGGTGAGACAACTGGAACAGCCCCTGATAGCTGGGTGATCTAGATGGATGCCCCTGGAGACAGGTTCAATCCCGAGTATATTAAAAATTTTATGACCAACATTTCAAGTGAAATGTATTTCGAGGCTGTGGTGGTTACGAACTCACCAAAAACTGTAGGTCCCCTGACCTTACCACCCTCCTCCCTCAACTTAAACGTTTTATGAACCAAAATAATAACGCAGAACCTATTTTATGATGTTAAAAAGACACATTATACGTAGTTCAGAACAAGTAAATATTCATCAATATTCAGGAAACACCAACAAACTGCATTAACATCTACTTGGTTAGGTTAGGTTAGGTAGTCTGCATCAGAGTGAATGAGTAAATTGCAGGTCTACCTACCTAATTTAAATTTTTAATTTTTAATACCTCCATTTTAGATGGAGTTCGTGAGCTTGGGCAAAAACGGAAAAAAACTTGGAAGTTTGGATGGTATTTTCCAAATACATGAGGTGCAATTTAAATTTACATGTTCCACAGCAAGAAAACCGGGTAAAGGGTGAATTCGAAATTTCCAGAACATGTTCCCCTACATCTATCGTAGAGGGGTTTGCAAAATTATGAAAACATGATGGAGGATAGGGTAGGTACGTTACCCTAGTACTGCAAAGTTGAGAGGAGGAAGAGACAAACCCAGCAATTCTCTATAACGAATACCTCTCTATAATGAACACCTCTCTATAACGAGCACCTCCCTATAACGAATAAATCTCTATAACGAATACCTCTCTCTAACGAGTGAACGGTGTCAAACCCCGGGGCATAGTTGAATCCTCTCTCAAATTTACATGGTATACTTCAAAGTTCGTTATAGAGAGACTAATCCATTAGCTTGTAAAATAAAGAGGTATTACTCAACATGAAACTACCGGAGCAAGAGAAGGTAGTTCCTCCGGAAACAAACAAAAAAAGATTAAAAAGATAAAAAAATCTCAAAAAAATTCAAACCCTTTGTCTCAAAAAGGGCCGGAAATAAGGTAACCTTCCTTTGGGCAAAATAGAAAATTGAGGGAAATGCAACCGGAAATTAAGATTTCTCCGTATTTGTTTTGTATTTAATAACGCTGTCAGTGGCAGCAGTCACTGGGTGCATCAAGCAATAATTGTACTTACTTTACAATAGTATTGAATTAAGGGTCCTGTTTGTTTATATTTTTTTTTAAACCAATACTGATGGATATTTAAATATTCTGAAATTTGCCATGTTTTTTTAAGGCCCGAAATTAAATGGCCACGTTATGATTTTACGATCGAGCAATTTTTGTCACTAAAAAATTCGTCCAAAATGGCTCAATCGAAAAATTACAACATAGCCCGTTAATTTCTGACGTTGAAAAGATATATATTATATTTTAGAACATTTAAATATCAAACTCCTCATAAAACTGGAAGAAACATAATAAATTGTGCTGCCAAGTATTTCACGACTGTAAATTTAACTCGCAAAATAATTCAGCTTCTTTGCAAAATACTTTGTTGGTGTTTTTTTAGTGTAATTTTTGTTATGTTTCAAAGGAAGCTTTTTTGCATTTTTATTTACTCTACAATAATGAAGGGGAAAAATTTTGAGTGAACTGGATTCGAACCTGATCTCAACATTTACCAAACCTGGCGCCTTATTCCCTGTCTCACCCTGAAATAAAATAGGACGAACACGACAAATTGTGTGCCCCTCAGTGGCCGAGTGGTCAAGGGGTCCGCTTTGAGTCCTTAGAGGTCCGGGTTCAAATCCCGCCGTAAGGGAAACATTTTCCGCTTAAGACGACATATTGTGAGGGGGTAACCACTCCAGAGATCGCTTGAGATTGACTGGGATTGCATGAAGATTTCCAAAGATTTCCTGAGATTCTTAACGAGATTCCTGGATAGATGCACCCCGAAGAGTCTACTACTCCAGAAATTTCCAAGATTCCCTGAGATTTCATAAAGATTTCCAATGATTACCTGAGATTCCCAACGAGATTCTTGGAGTGGTTAATCCCGCGACGTATTAGCTTCGGCCCAATCCTAAACTGGCTTCGGCCCACTTCTATTCGGCTTTGGCCTACTCTTCTTCGACTTCGGCCAAAAAAAATATCGTAACCCAACCATCAGCGATTACGTTAGCAATGAAAGTCGAGCGTTAATTTTTAAAAAAGAAATTGTCTTACCTGCTGCATTTTTTCGAAATCTAAACAAGGGCGCTGAAGGTGGTGAGGCCTGTGCATGTGTCTGTGTCGTTTCCTCGGCGAAACTTCGTAGTGAAATAGCTTGGGTGGGGGGGACAGCGACTTGCCCGGCTTGAGGACGTCCTGAGGGGGGGACGTTCGGAACTGGACGGGTGCGCCTATGGCGGCAAGTAACCCTTGAACCTCGTCGTCCGAAGACCCCGAGCTGTGAACTCCGGGCGTGACGCAAAGACGAGCTTCTACGCCCGCGGAACCAAGGCTCATTTCAGCCCATTTTCGCTTTTCGGGCAACGCGTTGACGCTGGAACTGCGGGCGGCGCGGGCGGGGGCCCCCAGGAGAGGGCCCGGAGGGAGGACTTTGGGGCCCGCATTGATCACCTCTAGCTCTTCTTCGGAGCTGTGGTGGTCGTTGTTGAGGTCACTGTCAGACGCTAGAGCAGAGTCTAGGAAATAGGGGCTGGGAATGCTGCAGATGGTAAGGCCGGGGCTTATGGTCGACGCACTCGACCGGTCTAGGGACGTTTCGCTTTCCATACCTGGAAAAGAAAAGAAGAAAGGTTAGGTATAGGTAAAATACTAGAGAGCCAGGTGGCACCGGTTTGATCCCGATCCTGTCGAAATTTTTCTGTTCGGCATTCACCTTTAATTATTTTAACTTAGTACGGGGTTATGTGGGTGGCTTTCGAGGGGGTAACCACTCCAGAGATTTCTTGAGATTCCCTGAGATTGCATGAAGATTTCCAAAGATTCCCAAGACTCCAAAAAATTCCATGATTTCCTGAGATTTCATAAAGATTTCCCATGATTCCCAACTTAGATTCCCAACGAGTGGTTTCCCCCTCGGTGGCTTTCATCACTTCTTGTCGAACATTATAGGTAGTGTTCGTTATCTGTTCAATAGGAAACACTATAGTATACCTACTTCAAAGAAAGTAGTGAAATAAACCTTGAATTAAAAAAGCTTTCTCTACTCACGAACAATTTTAAAATTCAAACAGCTTTAACATTACAGGGCGTAGAGAGTTTAAGAACATCAGCATGAATCCATCATAGCACGCTTGAGGCGGGCCCTCATCGGAGAAATTGTTAAAACTTTTGATAAGAATGCACCGAGCGCTAATCTTGGCTAGCAATAAAGCTTACGAAGTTTCGGAGCTGCTGAGAAAGCTTTCTTGTGTGTTCAGGGGTTTAGTCCAAGAATTACGGACCAAGGTAACTTGACTTGGAAGCCCCTGTTTGTCCTGTACGAGAACGCTTCGCCATTGGAGGAATTTTGGAGACGAACCAAGCCAATTGGTCAGTATCTACTCGTAATGGAGAATATTGTATATCAGCTGCAATAAAGGGATTTTGTAGAACCTTAAATGTGTTCCAGAGGTCTTCTACCTTCGTAGATAGGGCGCTGAAAATTTTGATTACTGGTTTCATAGTTGAGACAGTAGAGTAGCTGTGTCTTTGTCAGACTTTGATATATCGATATATTTAGTTGTTGGCTTACAGTGAGATAGGTAGCAGAAGATGTGGAGCTTAGCAGAAGTAGCCAAAGCTTACGTCAATTTCGGTATTTTCACCTCTTATGCCAGCCTAAAATCCGGCCACTTATTTAGAGGTCAGAATCTAAAATGCGATAAAATAAAAAAAACTAAGTCAGCCAGCAGACTACATGATCCAATAATTTCCTGAGGTACTGATTTTTTCCCATTGCACTACCTCAAGAGTCCAGCTACCATGGCAAAGTGAGCACTTCAGGAATTATCCATTGCATGTGCTCAGCAGCGCTACCAAGCTCTCTAGCCATAAGGGACCTATAATAAAGGAGGTTCCGAACCACCACATGTGAATTCTAATCAGAAAAAATTTAGGTACGGTTGGGATGGAACCGGTGTTTCTCCAGGCACAGCTATATGGGGTCGTAGTATCCATGGTGCGTGGGGTGATGGATACTCCACTGTAGCGAAGTTCTAATTAGGGCGCGAGAAGGTCAAGATGTTGGCGCTCGGCTGAAGCACCGCGAGCTAGACGGATCTCTCAGAAACCTCTCTTGTTTTTGAGCGAATCCAATCTCCTTCTTTAAAACGTAAGCAGTTAATGTATTTTTTGCACCCCAGCTCAGCGCTCCAGGGCACCTTTGTCTTTACTGCTCATTCAAAATGAAACATATTTTTAACTTTTTGTTTCTTTCAGAGTGGGTACCTATTTTGAAATTCCGGGCGAGAGAGGTTTTCGTACGCTCGGCTTACGTTTCTTTTTATAACAAACTTGATGATGAAGCTTCAAGGAAAACAATGCCGAACGGAATTTCCTGTTTGTAAAGGTCACGAAGGCTCCCTGCTCTTCTAGCTTCTGCTCAAATGTCTCTCCCTCCGCTGCACATTTCAAATGAAACCCATGAAATGCTTCTCAGACATTTCTCAACTATGTAATGAACAGAAATGCCAGAGGTATTGTCGAGTCCACTTACGTCATCAAACAAAGTTGGGAGCCTTGACGTAGGTAGGTAGGTACTTGCAAGTTTGTATGAAATTGGCTGCAGGATTTTAAGACCCTGAATACGAACAGCACGAGCATGTAAAGTGAAATGCATATCGAGGTTGTGGTGGTTCGAAACTCACCGAAAACTGTAGGTCCCCACATGCACAGATAACGAAAGAATAATTCATTGTTTTATAAAGGATGAAAGATAACTAGCACCCTAAACTCCGAAATAACTGAGATTAAAAGGGGCATACTGGCGCTGAAGGTATATCCCTACACTATCTACATCCGAATTCCTGTTGGACTGGGGTCGCTTAATCTGCAAGTACACAAAGCGTCGGTGATAGCCTGAAGAAGTTAAATTGGGAATCGAGCTGTAGGTACATAGGGGTTAAAGCAAGGAGCCAGTAATACCTTAATCCAGCAAGATAAGTCTAGATTAGTAAGTTCCTGTGTGCATGAGTACAGGTATCACATATGGAGTGATTGCCCAGGAGACCACCAAACTAGTTAAAAGTTAAACCTTGTTTAGACACACACTTAACCCAGGCTTAACTCGGCGAAAATAAGTTTACTAGAACTTCAGAAGAACACACTGTTCGATCCCGATTCTATAAAAGTTTTTCTGATCGGCATTCACGACTGAGACTGAGACGATCAAATTATGTATATCAAGGCTGTGGTGGTTCGGAACCCACCTAAAACTGTAGGTCCCCATAGAGTACGATGGATGAAGAGCTGGTTATGCCACCCCCATCCCTCTAAAGGGAACACCGTGGAGGGCGACTTATTGTTTACTGGCTTCAATATCCCTGCAGTAATATGTTTATGCAAACGTGCACAGCCTTTCTAGCCTACAGCTGTGCGTCTAATTGCGAATCTTCAGGTCAAAATTATAAAATATGAAGTAAAGAGGTTTTTGGGATTTAGGGGGGACCACGCTTCCCCTTTTCGCCGAATGAATTTTCCGAAAACCACCTTTTTTAACATGGGGGGCGAGGGGTTAACCACTACAGGAATCTCGTTGGGAATCTTTATGAAATCTCAGGGAATCTAGGAAATATCTGGAGTAATTAACCCTTCAGGGTGCATCTTTCCACCAATCTCGTTGATAATCTCAGGAAATCTTAGGAAATCTTCATGCAATCTCTGGAGTGGTTGGTTAACCCCTCGACGGGGGGCTTCTCCCAAAATAATTTTCGCGCGAAAGGGAAAGTAAAAATACTTAACAGTCAATTAACTTTGACAAAGCAGGGTTGAAGGGGTGGAGGTAAGGGGGGGGGGGGGGGTTCAGAGAGGGCTCTCCGCAGCCCTGCAATTGACAGGGAGCCCACAAAGCCATGCTTCAGGCTGTCAACGGTGAGGAGATGGGGATGCAGGGATTTGCACAGACTTGCCAAACTAATGTCAAATGAAGACTGCTGATTGGACAGACTAACCGGAAACCGGGCGGCGAGTTTCCGCAACTCACAGAGCCTTTTCCTGGGCAAGATCGCCGTGATATTGAGCTTTAGTGCCCGAACAAGTTGAGAACTCTTAATGGTTGCACGGTTTAGAAAAAGGAACTTGAAAATGGTGACAGAAACCTAATTTTGGTCCAAAAGTCTTTCCCCTTCGTAGGTATAGGGGTAAAAAATGTGTAGGTAAAGAAACACAGAGCCGGGTGACTCCAGTTCGATCCCGATCCTACCGAAAACTTTTTCTGATCGCCATTAAGGCTGAATATTCATTCGATATTTTTTTACGTTTGGACTATAACATATTGACGTTTAAAAGACATATTATATTTCAGAATATTTAAATATACAATAGTTTTCTCACAAATTTTGAAGTCCAAACGTAAAACAATAGCGAATGTATATTCAGCCGTACCATATCTGATGTATTCAGCATGGCATACGAAATGTATATCGAGGCTGTGGCCGTTCGGAACCGGCCTTAAGAGGACGCTATACCTGACGACGCATTTTTTGCCGCCCATAAGATTAACATTGCGACCGGCGATTCATTTTCAAGGTTTACCCTTGGTTGGAAAGACACAAAATTTTGCCTGTACCTAGCCCTAACAATGTTCTAGGGAGTGTTCGAAGCAGATTTCCCAATTTCTCACTGGTTTCTTTTATTGCAACTGTTTTGCAAATGCTAGCATCGCATACCTCAAGAAAAGTGCTGTATCTCGAAAACCAGTAAAATAAAGGGTCCGACAACAGTCGCACTTAACTTTCTCGCCAAGAATAATTTTTTTTTTTGTTATTTGAGATTTTTTTGCGGGCGTAATTTTTAAGCAATCGAAAATCGGTTGAAAATAACCCACGAGCATCTATCTGAGATCACTCATACCAAATCTCACGTCTGTCATTTTATTACTGTAGTCCCAAATGCGTTCCGACCATTCAAAAACGTGGTTTCTCATTCTCAACTCATTTTCGACACTTTTTTGACAAAAACGGCCGTAATTTTAAAGATAACAAAATTATGTTCGACAGATGTTTAAGTTACATGGTTCTACACAAATTTACCAAATTTCATGACAATCGGTCAATAAATGTGAATGGCGCCGAAACGATCGAACTTTGGTCCAGAACGGCCGTAATTTTCAACCAATTCAATTTTAGTTGAAAATGACCTCGAAGCATCTATTTGTCAACACACATACCAATTTTCAGTGTTATAGAATAAAAAGTGTACCGTCAGCGCTTGTCTAAGTAACCAAAAACACGATTTTTGAATTATTTTGACGGTTTTTTGACAATAGCGGCCGCAATTTTTGACAAATCAAAAAATCCTTGAAAATGTGTCTCGGCAGTGATTTTAGACAGGTCCATACCAAATTTCATAAAAATCGGATGAACGGTATAGGCGCTAGAGCACTGCACGGACTGACGGACGGACGGACGGACGGACAGATTTTTTCCAGAAACCACTTTTTTGGACTCAGGGGACCCCCAGGATCATGGGAAACCCAAAATCTCAATTTCGAAATTTTGCACGAAAACAATACTTTCTCGCCATATATGGCTAGCGAGAAAGTAAAAAACGGGAAATCTGCTTCGAACACTCCCTAGAACATTATTAGGGCTAGGCACGGGCAAAATTTTGTGTCTTTCCAACCAAGGGTAAACCTTGAAAATGAATCGCCGCTCGCAATGTTAATCTTATGGGCGGCAAAAAATGCACCGTCAGATATAGCGGACCCTTAAACTGTAGGTCCCCGTGTGTATATACCAACGCGATGGCCGGGGAGCTGGTATTTGGTAGGGCTGCCAGCTGAGCACGATGGATAATTCTTGAAATGGTCTAGTTGTTGGGCTTGTCCCCCCACCCCTGTACTATAAATATAACATATAGTGTAGTTTAGAATACATATAGAGTAGATATATAGTACTACAATTCCAATATTATAAATTGAAACAGACTCGATCTCTGACTCAAAATATAATTTTCGCCAAACATCCAACTGGAGCAAGCAATTCATCATGTTCTCCAGCAAGAACAAAGCTAGAAATAAAATGAAAAATCCATCTTGCGAAAGAAGGAATGTAATATTTCGTGAGATGGTTTTTGTGAGCGTTACAGAAAGGTTGGTCGGCGTTAACGTCACGTCGTGTCCCGTCACGTTAGCTGTCTCGTTTACTTACACGTTTCTTTTCTTCAGTAACTACTACCTGAGGAAACCAGGTATCTATACCACTAGGTTTTGTTAAAAGGAAATATACCTATATATACCTTGATTCAAAAAAGAACTTGGCAACAGAATGATCTTTCTTCCTATCTTTTAAGGGCCGCTTAACCTGACGATGCATTTTTTGCCGCCCATTAGATTAACATTGCGAGCGGCGATTCATTTTCAAGGTTTAGCCTAGGTTGGAAAGACACAAAATTGTGCCTGTACCTAGCCCTAACAATGTTGTAGGTCGTCATCGAAGCAGATTTCCCAATTTCTCACTGGTTTCTTTTATTGAAACTGTTTTGCAAATGATAGCACCGCATACCTCAATTTTTTAAGGGGAAAAGTGCTGTATCTCGAAAACCAGTAAAAAAAATTGGGAAATCTGCTTCGAACACTCCCTAGAACATTGTTAGGGCTAGGTACAGGCAAAATTTTGTGTCTTTCCAACCAATGGTAAACCTTGAAAATGAATCGCCGCTCGCAATGTTAATCTTAGGGGCGGCAAAAAATGCACCGTCAGGTTAAGGTTTGAATCCTGTAAAATTAGCAATTATGTCAAATTAGTTGTTAACTAGATTTTAAAAAAGAGATATTATATTTCAGAACACTCAAAAAAATTCAACAAACAGATTTTTTCAATTATATTTTTTTACCTATTATCTCTTTCCAGGCACGGTATTATACATAGAGGCTCCTCTTATAACAAACAGCCATTATCAAACTGAAACACAATACTGTATAATGTACAAAGCCTAGTACAAAAATGTTTTTGAATACACCTCCAACAGCATAACGCAAATACAAAAATAACTGAAAATCACACCAAAGAGACGAAATCTGATACCACAACCGGATGAAAAACTGTATTTTTCATGAAAAAAGTTCGCATTTTCCATATCTACAAAAAAGAAGTGCATTGTCATGGATTTTCCTCAGTCAAGAGCAAGTAGAGGGGGGGGGGGGGGGGGGGGAGTCAAAAGAGTCCTACAGACTGAAGCCCTTCTCATTCCCCCCCCCCCCCCCCCCTTCTATACCTTCAATCACTCCCATACAGGGGGAGTGAGATGGGGGGAAAAGCCCAGCAACGAGACCATTTCTAGAATTATCCATCGTACCTCAGCCACAAGCTCCGTATGCGTGTTAGTACAGGGACCTACAGTTTTAGATGGGTTCCGAACCACCACAGCCTCATATACTTGATGGAACAGGATCGAAAGACTCCCAGTGCTATTGATGTAATACATAGATGATCGTTAAAAGATATAATATATTTCATAACATTGAAGAAAAAAACGTAAACAAAAACGACTGCGTGGACGCCCTTAAGATGAAACGGGTCGACCAAAATAAAGCTTATTTTCTCATATTATTACTGAAACTAAACTCATTATTGCAATAAAACCAGTGTACTTACTTAGTCAATTCTTTTAAGAACATAAAGCAAGCATTAAATCATTACAATGACTTTTGGATACTTTACAGTGTTTGCACAATCAAACAGACTCCACATTTTGGATGAGTGGGTTTATTGATATTTGGTTGTGCAAACACTGTGAAGTACCCAAAAGTCATTTTAATGAATTTTTGCTTACTTTATGTTCTTAAGAGGACGCTATACCTGACGATGTATTTTTTGCCGCCCATAAGATTAACATTGCGAGCGGCGATTCATTTTCATGGTTTACCCTTCGTTGGAAAGACACAAAATTTTGCCGGTACCTAGCCCTAACAATGTTCTAGGGAGTGTTCGAAGCAGATTTCCCAATTTCTCACTGGTTTCTTTTACTGCAACTGTTTTGCAAATGATAGCATCGCATACCTCAAGAAAAGTGCTGTATCTCGAAAACCAGTAAAAAAAAAATGGGAAATCTGCTTCGAACACTCCCTAGAACATTGTTAGGGCTAGGTACAGGCACAATTTTGTGTCTCTCCAACCAAGGGTAAACCTTGAAAATGAATCGCCGCTCGCAATGTTAATCTTATGGGCGGCAAAAAATTTACCGTCAGGTATAGCGGACCCTTAAAAGAAGTGACTAAGTAAGTACACTGTTAAGGAGGTTAGTTTTGATGATAATATCAGAAAAATTGCTTTATTTTGGTCCAGGTGAACGTAAACAAACATCACTCTGGGGACGTCCCCTTAAAAAAGCCCTGTGGCTGCGGTTATAACTTTAATGAGCCTGATACGACGTCGAAGTCGACCCTTAAGGTCCTTATCTATATCCGTCGCAGACAACTTGACCTGTCAGGAAAACGAGGAACCTACCCTTAAACTTTCCCCTACATCCACCCCCCCACAAAAAAAGTTCAGAGGTGACCCAAGTTTTCAGATTTTTCCCGGATTCGTTTTTGTATGAAAAAGTTGTGGAGAAAGCGTTTTGAATGACACCTCAAAACTTTTTCTATTCATTTTAAGGAGAAACTTTCGGTTCTGTCCTTTGCTGTAAATAGGTCGGCCCGTTAGGCAAAAAGTCAAAGATTGGAGTGCTGCTCTTTGTTTTCGTGCAAAAATAAGAAAAATGGTAACTTCAAAAAATCCTGGGGACTTACAACATTTAAACCTTAAGTTGTGTAAGCAGTCGTGTTTGTTTACGTCTTCTCTGCACACTTTATGAGAATACTATCGGGTATTTAAATGTTCTGAAATATAATGTGTCTTTTTAACGGCCGAAATTAACAGCCTGTGCGGTGATTTCAGACAAATTTTTTTTGAAATAAATAAATAAATCAGACACTATTATATTTCAGAACAGTTAAATATCCAATATTTTCCTCGTAAAGTTGGTATGCAGAAAAAAGGAAAACAAATAGCGCCGCAGAACGATATTTTTTGTTCCATTTTTTTGAGAAAACTATGGATATCTCTACATATTTATGTTCTGAAATATAATGTCTTTTTAACGGTAGAAATTAGCTTGCTAAGTAGTGATTTTACGATGGAGTAATTTCTGAGATATATTTTAGTGACAAAAATCACTCGGTTACAGCCCATACCGTTGAAGACTAAATGAATATTTGGTGTGATATCCAAGCTAGCTACGAAGAAAAAATTGCTGATACCGGGATATGAACCCAGGACCTCAGTCGTGAAAGTCTCGGGTTTTCCCACTAGACTACAAAAACAAACAGGGTGTAAAAATATGACCCGAAGAGATATACAATTGAAGAAAATATTTTTGGAGGAAAAGATACGTCTGTGTTTTTGTTTGAAAAGATTCTTGTCCCGTTGGGGGCTATCCCCCCTTTCTCCCCCTCCCTTGCTATCCCCCCTGACCCCACAGCTCCCAAAGGCGGAAAGAGATAAACTGCATGATATGTTTTATTACCCAATCGTGATCGGCGAATAGCAATGGAAGAAAAAGGTTCCATCCCCGAGAAACTCGAACTCCCCCCCCCCCCCCCCCCAGTACAATGACCGCCCGAGCGCACCGTCGTAAAAAGGTGGAAGAAATGCAAAAATCGATCCTTTCTATACTGATTATAAGGTTTCACTTCTCTGTAAGCTATATCGATTATAACCGATTTTTTATAATTTCTAAATTAATTTTTAATAAAAATAACAGGAGGGCGTTCGATCTGGGAAGGGTAATTTTTTTCTAATTTCTTTTTTAGTTTGGTATTTTTGTATGGTTCTTATGGGAGAAATACCACAGATACCAAAGAAAATGCTGGAAACAGACATTTTCATATTATCATAGAAACTAACCACCGTACTGAAATAAAATACGTAGGAGACTTATTCAAGTCATTTAGGAACATAACGGAAGCAAAAATTCATTAAACTGACATTTGGTTACTTCACAGTGCTTGAATCACCAACCCACTGATCCACAATGTGAATGTTTGTTATATAAAACACTGTGAAGTAACCAAAAGTCATTTCTATGATAGCATGAGAAAAAGTACTTCTTTAGACTCAGATGAACATGAACGAACACCACAACTCCCATGTCATATTAAATTAGGATAGTTTTTGTAGAAATTGCAAGACGGCGTTTGTTCCCCATCCCTGTAACAGCGTCCACTGCCGTTCGCGGCGAACGCCCAATTCTAATACATTCCGAACGAAACCAATGCAATGAACGGAAATATTCCGTTCGCGATGTAGGGCAAGGGATATTGGAGAGGAATGTTCAACCCCACAGTAGGGATGTCCAAAATCAGTTTAATTACATAAATCGATATAATTTCGATCAAACCGTGTTACATACTTACTTTAGGGAAAAGTCAGTACCTCAGGAAATGATTGGATTATGTAGTCTGATGGCTGACTTAGTTTCTGGTTTTGGACGAAAATGACGTCACCATTTGCTAAGCTCCACGTCTTCTGCTACCTATCTCACTGTAAACTAACTGTAGGAACAATAAACAAAAGAGATAGATATATCAAAGCCTGACAAAGACACAGCTACTCTACTGTCTCAGCTATGAAACCGGAAATCAAAATTTTCAACCTGCTATATCTACGAAGGGAGAAGACCTTTCTCGCGGCTGGTATAATATGTATGGTTAGAGTACATTCTCCAAATTAGATAACATTTACTTATGTAATGAATGACATGATGAATGAAGCCTTACTTTGCCCACCCCTAAAGATAACCCTTATATTTTCCAGCACATTCCTTTGAAATCGATTTTAAGCCAATTAAGAGGACGCTATACCTGACGATGCATTTTTTGCCGCCCATAAGGTTTACCCTTGGTTGGAAAGACACAAAATTTTGCCGGTACCTAGCCCTAACAATGTTCTAGGGAGTGTTCGAAGCAGATTTCCCAATTTCTCACTGGTTTCTTTTATTGCAACTGTTTTGCAAATGCTACCATCGCATACCTCAAGAAAAGTGCTGTATCTCGAAAACCAGTAAAAAAATGGGAAATCTGCTTCGAACACTCCCTAGAACATTGTTAGGGCTAGGTACAGGCAAAATTTTGTGTCTTTCCAACCAAGGGTAAACCTTGAAAATGAATCGCCGCTCGCAATGTTAATCTTATGGGCGGCAAAAAAAGCACCGTCAGGTATAGCGGACCCTTAATAAAGCCTAGTATAGTGTCCCCAAAGGTTCATTATAGCGTTCCTCCCGATATGAAAAGTTGGTGCCTTTCACCACCCTGCCGATGGTGCCCTTATCATAACGTTAGCTAGCGGACTATTTTAACGGCAAGATACTTTACCTAACTTTATCTGCACGTTAGGGGATTGTTGAAAGCCACCCTTATTGAAGGGGTGAGAAAGTATGATTGAAATATTACGGACCGTTTATTTCCATGAAAATATTCTTTTCAGTGTGTGAAAATATTGTGAAAAATAATAACCAACTCTTTTTACTGGAAAAACTGACGTCCAATAACCGCAGAGAATCCTCCCAAGGGGAGAGATAGGGGAGGATTTTCAGGGTAATGTTCTCCCCGAATATCCAGTACGTAGCTGATGTCAGAGGAAAAAAAAATCAAACTTTTACGGTTAAAGTTGTTTCGTATTTGCCTACGACTTCCGTACTGCGGTACGTCCACGGCCGTGGCTGCTCTAAAAGCTAAACATAGTGTGCTATTCGAACGCGAAATAAACGACTGCAAATAGAACACAATGTTTAGCTTGCAATGGAGAAGAATAGTATCGAAAGAACAATGGAGGTAAAGTCCCTGGCCGTTCTAGTGCTGTAGCATCCAGAAGTTCTTTCAAATGATCCTAGGGGTCGCACCGTTCAACTGATTCTGATCAAATTCGGTACCCGAATGTCAAAAATCAGTCGTCGGATACTTCTTGAACCGTTTTCTGATATCTCAAAAACTAAATCAGTTACAGTCAAAAACGTGAAAAATGCGTTTGGACGAATAGTTCGGTAACGGTAATCCCGAATTTTACACAAAAACCACAATAGCCCGCAGGAAACCGTTATTTTGATCACTAATACCCTCATTACGCTACCCCTCGAACATGCAGGTACTTATACAGGCTTGAACGTAGATCGTTAGAGGGCTTATTATAGCCAGAAAACCAAAATGGAGTACCTAATTTAGGATCGATGGTTGTCAGTAAGGGTACGTATGCGATGGTGCGTTATAACCAAGTAATGTTGAACAAGGGAGGGGGGAAGTTAGGGGGAAGGGGGGCATTTCGAAAGGCAGGCGAGGCTCGTTAAATTCACATAAATTGTGCTCCTTGCCTCGAAATTGCTCACTATGGGAGAAAAAAGATTTCCTGTATTACGATTTTTATTTTTGGGTAGATACACAGTCGTGAATCCATTAAAGTCTCTCTATAACGACTATGTAAATTCGCTTGCTATAGTGAGGGTGACATTCTGGGGATAGGGTTTGTCACGGGACCCTTAATAATTGTTCGTTATAGAGAGGTTTTAGTTATCAGGAAGTTCGAAACATAAAGAGAGAATATAGTCTCTCTATATAACGACCACAAAGGGACGATGTAAATTCCTTCGCTATAGAGAGGGTGAGGGTGGAAATATAGGGTTTGTTATGGGACTGTACGTGTGAAAAAAATACAACGTGGGAACGTAGCTAACCATCAGTTTAAATTTATCTGGAGGTTACAGCACGGTAACCTGACAAAGCTAAATAGAACATTTGGTACACGATGAATCTTTTATAGCTTCCCAGCACGTAAAGTGACATATTTGGTTTGTCGGTATGTCAAAGTCACCCGACAAGGTGATATTCGAGATGGGGTAATTTTCAAAATATTAAGGTACACCAGTTTCCCTCCACCGTGTTGAAAATGATGGAAAATAGGGGTTATTTAGAGGGTTGGAGGTTATTTATCCGGATGGAACATAGAATTTCAACCCCAATGTCACAAGGGGTATCCGAACATAGGCGTAGAGCAGGGGGAGACTAAAATTAAAATTTAGTGAGAGCCGGGTTTCAATCTCGATCCTATCGAATTTTTTTCTGATCGGCATTCACCTCTGATATCTCAAGCATGATGAGGTGGTGGTGGTTCGGAACCCGCTTAAAACTGTAGGACCCCAAGGGGGCTGGTATTTGACAGTGCTGCCAGCGGAGCACGATCAAAGATGATACCACAATAATTAATAATAATAATTATTGAGACCCATGCTCCCAACAAAAAATCTGCGATACCAGGATTCGAAACACGGACCCTCCGATTGTAGGTCCTGAGTTTGACGGAGAGCTGCTATTTTATCATACGCCCACGAGAAACAAACTGGTTCAAAATTTAATAACTCGACGATGCGCTGGGGAACAAAAAAGGATTGAGTCGCCAACCTGAGCTTTCACAAATGAGATAGGGCGCGGAAAAGTTGATGGGGGGGGAATGGGGGTGAAAACGGTCTTTATTATAACCCCATGTACGAGGAAAATGGTGAAAAATTTTCCCCAATCGCCGCAAAATGAGCACAGCACATTCCAATTAATGTTATGTGAAATTCATGGGGGTTGCATCAGCATGGGATCGATGTTAAGGGTTGCAAATGCATCCCCCTCCCCCTCCCCAAGCCACCCCCTTCAATCAGTCTGAAATATTTAAACCTGAAGCTAAAATACACGTTAGTTTTATCTTTGATTCTAGATGAAATGGCTTAATACGTGGTTGCTTGTTTCTGGTCGTTTAGACAGGTATTGGCTGCGATTTTCCAGCTGTGTTTGGTACGTGGTTTTTTGAAATTACCTGGAAATGAATGCCTTCAGTTATCCACATGATAAAATATAAGCTGGACTCGGCCCTGCGGAGCCCCCGACATAACTACATCATACAAACTATGTATTTGTATAATCTGGAATTAAAAAACGCTATTGTATTGTATTGTATTGCGGCGCTATCCCACTCCGGCCAGAACTCACATCCCATACATCCACCAGTGTATTTTTTTCTCGTAAGAATTCTCGGATTTTTCTCACCAAAGCATCATTCATAAAGACCAGACTACTACTACTACCTGGATTTAAGGCCAAACATACATTCGCTATTTACGTTTTTTCTACACACTTTATGAGGAAACTACTGGTCCCTAAATGTTCTGAAATGTAAAATATGTCTTTTTAACGGCCGAAATTAACCGATCGTAAAACCACAACATACTCGTAGCCTGTTATGGTGTTAAAAAACATTTTATATTTCAGAACATGTAAATATCCCATAGTTTCCTCATAGAGTGTGCAGAAAAAACGTAAACAATAGCGAATGTATGTTCGGTGTTTGTTTACTTTATGAGGAAATAACTATTAGACAACGTAAACAAACACGATTGTGTGGTCGCCCTTAAGGAAGAATTCTTGCGAGAAATCTTGTTGTTGGAATACATTTCTTGTTCTTGTTCTTTTGAGTATTGCGCATATAGCGCTCATTCTGGAATACACATCGCAACAGTCTTTTAAATTACAGACAATCATGGCGTAAAAAAACCGAGGAATGCGGCGGTTAATAAGATGGCGCTGTTTAGCTTTACCTGCCATAGGACCTGAATACCTGCAGCTATACCATACCGTATTTAGTACGGTAATTGCACCTCCAGAAGGAATTTGCCCTCCAGTGCAAGCTAAACATAGTGCCCTATTCGCAGTCATTCAAATAGCACACTATGCTTAGCTTGTAGAGCAGCCACGGCCATTGGCGGTCGTGGAGATACCAGTGTTATCCAGTTCCGTACCTGCAGCCGTACCTGCTTTGCCTAGGCACCTCAGTACTCCTACACAGCCTTGGAACCTCTTGGGACCCCCGCCTGGCTCACTCTCCCTTTCTATAGACCCCAAACAACAACAAGTCTCCATAGTTGAGTGATCTAACTGGCCGTCTGTAGATAGGAACATTGAGAGCCGAAGCACGCCGGTTCGATCCCGATCCTAACAAAAATTTTCTGGCTGGTTTTCAGCTCTGATTTGTTCCGTGGCCTACGTGAAATGTATATATCGAGGCTGTGGTGGTTCAGAACCCACCGAAAACTGTAGGTCCCCATCGTTTACTAACACGATGGGAGAGGACCTGCAGGTGTATTCCCTTTCTCGAACGCCAGCAAACCCACCCAACTAACACCTTCAAAATTTATTGTAAGAAGAACTGTTCTCCGTATATTGCATCATGGCGTCCCTTATCTTCTTACAATAAATTTTGAAGGTGTTAGTTGGGTGGGTTTGCTGGCGTTTGAGAAAGGGAATACACCAGCTGGTATTTGGTAGTACTGCCATCTGATCACGACGTATACTTCTTGAAATTGTACCGCGAAGTCGGCAGTGAAAAAAAATTCTTTTCACATTTTTCTCATAAATAAAGAAGGCCGTATGCCACGCAAGACGTTGGAGAACTTTTTATTCGTGTTGAAAGAAATACTGAGTAAATACAAGAAGCATTATAGCAATTTCAACGGGGCAAATTGGAAAACAAACAAGACTGTAGAGCAAGGTAGGGAAATAATGTAAATGTAAAAATAATGTGGAAGTAAGAGAGTGGGGGGGGGGGGGAAACTACCCCCCACCATCCCCCCACCCTAGATCTTTGTAATCATGTCTTCACTCGTGAGTTGCGACCAACTCCTGCTTTTACATTCCCTTATTTATGTTCTACCTTACCGTACCTGTAAATCTCAGGTTTCAATTTACTCCCCCTCTCGTTCCTTATAAGGGCTTCTACGCCCTTACGTTTTTTTCTGCACGCTTTAAGAGGAAACTATTGGATATTTAAATGTTCTGAAATATAATATGTACTTTTAAAGGCCGAAATTAACAGGCTGAGCGGTGATTTCACAATCGCTTAAGGGTCCGCTATACCTGACGGTGCATTTTTTTCCGCCCATAAGATTAACATTGCGAGCGGCGATTCATTTTCAAGGTTTACCCTTGGTTGGAAAGACACAAAATTTTGCCTGTACCTAGCCCTAACAATGTTCTAGGGAGTGTTCGAAGCAGATTTCCCATTTTTTTTACTGGTTTTCGAGATACAGCACTTTTCTTGAGGTATGCGATGCTAGCATTTGCAAAACAGTTGGAATAAAAGAAACCAGTGAGAAATTGGGAAATCTGCTTTGAACACTCCCTAGAACATTGTTAGGGCTAGGTACAGGCAAAATTTTGTGTCTTTCCAACGAAGGGTAAACCTTGAAAATGAATCGCCGCTCGCAATGTTAATCTGATGGGCGGCAAAAAATGCATCGTCAGGTATAGCGCCCTCTTAAGGGTCCCCACACAATCCTGTTTGTTCCTTTTTGACCATTTTTATGAGGAAACTGTTGGGTATTTAAAAACCTCTCTATAACGAGATAACTCTCTTTATAGTGAGCAATTTCACATGATCCCGGAAGACGTTGGTACCCTACACACAGAAAATTTATTTAAAAAAAAAAAAAAAAAAAAAAAAAAAAAAAAAAAAAAAAAAAAAAAAAAAAAATCAGTATATCACCCAAGAATTGGGAAAACAGGGAGGGCTCAGCAAAACTTTTCGACAGCGTTTACTTAGGAAAACCAAAAACTGACGGCAAAGTTCGTGCCTTTGTGTCAAAAATTCTAGGTAGTATTTTCCCATTTTTCCGCCCCGCTGATAACGGTATTCTATAAAGGGAACTTTTGAAAAATAGGTAGAAAGCAGTCTAAGCATAGAGAAGCTTCAACATTGAATTTGCTTAAAGTACCGTGACGATTTCGATTATGATGATGTGTGCTGGCTTTCACGTTAGATTACAAGGTATAGACCGGAACTCCGGCACTCAAACTTACCCTCTTCCCCCCCCCCCCCCAAACCCCCCTCTCCCCCACCACAAGCCACCCCTCCACTTTTTACCTGATTGCAATCTGCTTCCTTTTGTTTCGTCCTCATGCTCGTCAATGATTCATTTTTTTATTTACCTTTATCGTAGTTCTAAAATAGATTTTTTTGTGGGGAAGTTTCGAGGGCTCCTACCTCTCTATAACGACCGTGTGAATTTGCTCGCAATATAAAGAGAGTTCACTATGGAGAGGGTATCAAAATCGTTCATTATAGAGGGGTTATATCGCTATATTATAACCTGAGGAATTATAAACATTCGGAAAGCAATTAAAAAATGATTAAAAATAAATGAATAAACAACAAAACCCTTGTACGGTAAACTTGTTTACCGCAATATTACTATTTCATGAAGAAGAAAAAACAAGTACCGCCTTAATTAAGAAAATTTTAAATTACAAATTCTTTGGGCAGCCACTATAGGGTAGAAAGTTTGCTATAGTCGCTCTCAAGACCAAAATGAAGCAACTTTGTCCATGGTAAGCTCATCGGTGGGTGACCCTCGAAGTAAAACACTGTTTATTCCTTTATACCTCTGACGGACTTGAGCACTGACGTCACTCTGTTACCGGAAAATTCCCCCACTTTTCTATAAGTACGGTACTGAATGAGACTGGTAATTGCACGACGGCCAATGGCCCTGGCTGCTCCAAAAGCGAAACATAGTGTGCTATTCGAACCCGAAATAAACTACTGTTCAGCTTTAATTCATTGGAGAACGAATACTATCGAACGGGGTGGTGCGATTATCGCTCTCGATCGAGTATCGATATATCTAACGTATAAAAACAAATTTGATAATTAAATGATTTCTCAGGGGTCCCACATTACTGAAAACTGGTAGAATCGAAAAAGTAGGTACTTACCAACTAGTGGAAATTCGTCAAGATCAGCCTGTTCGTCGTCTGATTCGGTGCCTGAGTCTCGTTCCTCGTCAAGCTGCAAAAAGGAAAAAGATGCTATGATAGGGACCTACAGTTTTAGGCGGGTTCAAAACCACCACAGCCTCGATATACATTCCATGCCGATAAAAACTGGTGATTGCCAGTGAGAGAAACTTTCCCTGTTCCTCATAAGTCGGCCATATAAATCTCCCTGGTCAGCAGTACTGCTGAAGCTCTAATTAGGTATTTAGAAATGGCAGCCACTTCATTTCTATATCTGCAGTCCAACATAAAGGCTTGTGCACTCTACATATGAGCTCGCAAAGCCTCTTCAGTATGCCCGTGAACGATTGCTGAATGGTTTTACAAACATTGTCGACTGAAAAGTTTTACAAGTGGGGTCGGCCGGTAATTGGCTGAAACGAACCGCCCCCCTTCCCCCCCCCCCTCCCCCCTTCCCCCCCCCTAAAACAACTCGAACTCCTCACCTTTTTCATTACGACCAAATGTTGAAGGTACAAATTAACGGCGTCTACGAAGTCGTGTTTGTTTACGTTTTTTTCTGCGCATTTTTGAGGACCCTATTGGATATCTAAATGTTCTGAAATATAAGACATATTTAACGGCCAAAATTAACAGGCTATGTGGTGATTTTACGATCGGTTAATTTTGGACAATTTTTTTTTTTTTACACAAAAATCATTCGATCGTAAAATCACCAACACCCAGTTAATTTCGGTCGTCAAAAAGACCTATTATATTTCAGAACATTTCCTCATAAAGTGTGCAGAAAAAATAGTGAACGTATGCTCGGTCTCCTTACCATCGCTTCTTAGAAAATACAGATTAGGTGTCTGGTTTTTTTCTCCCACGATCAGTATAAGGTACGTAGAAATATTCACAATTTTTGAATTTTTTTGACACAATAACTGAAAAGTTATAGTAGGGTATAGACAAGAAAAATTTCCGTAATTTAAAATTCGAGGAAAGGCAAGAATGCACTTCAAAATTATAAAAAATATGCCGGTAAAAATAATATAAACGAAAAACACCGTAAAATGTTAATTAAGAAAGCACAGAAATTCTACCAAAATTCCACTAAAACATCTCTAAGGAATATTGTGGTCGAATTTGGCAACTGAAAATAAGATAGTAGAACACCAAATACCAGCCATGGGGACCTACAGTTTTAGGTGGGCTCCGGACCACCGTAGCATCGTTATACTTGAAATGCTGAACATATTAGAGGTGAATGCCGATCAGAAAATTTTTGCTAGGATCGGGATCGAACCGGTGACACCCAGCTCATAGTAGGTAACGACCTACACCACTCAGCTATCTTTTGGCTGATTAAACGTCATCAGGAGACCTATTGCCATATCAACCCTGTTTTTAGGTTAGGTTGCATTCCAGCAGGGGGTACCGTGTATGACCAGCTTGAGAGGTCACACTACGTTTGTTTGAAAGCAGTTGTTACCATCTAATCATATGCAAAAGCACGGCGTTCGTGCCTGACACATGCACCGATCGTTCACTCTTTCGCTACCTGAACCAACATAATGTATATGTACACTCACAGCTACTGCAGTCGTGTAGTAACATCAGCGTCATAAATAAGTAAACCTGATTTAGATCAAAGTAGGTACTTAGTTAGAAGTAAGGGGGCTCACATTACAATAGACCAGGTACAACTAAAAAAGACATTTTATTTTTCAGAACAAATAACCTCCCCAAAGTGAAGAAAATACATCCTACTGCCACGTGTATATAAATTCTGCAACGGGAAGGTATAATACAAATACAAAGACAAGGTTTACATACCTACTGTAGATCAATGTCTGGGCAAAGCTGTGGCCAAACAGCAATCAATGGCTGAGCCATATGTACGTATGCCTAAGGCCTCGTTCACACATAGATATGTAAATACTGCCTTATCAACAGCAATGATAATTCCTCGTTCGAGACTATTCATCTCCAGCGAACAAATTGCCAAAAGATAACTCCATAAAAATAATACCCGAACAAAAAAATCATGCATTTTCCGATCTTAGCGACTGCGACCCGGGAACCCGAGAAGGGCAATAACATGCGAAAGAAGGGTGTTTCAGGAACGGCAGTTTCACAAAAAACCGAAATTTAACTCAAAAGCAATGCCTACAATTGCGAGAATCAGGCCTACAAATTTTATTTTGTAGCGACCTTTCGTGCCTGGATATAGGGGTGGAAAACCGCCCTTTTTTATGCTCAGTAATTTCAAATGCCTTTTTGGGAATTCTTTCTTTTGAAAGTGAGCACATATAGGAACTCGACAAACGGTGGCTCGTACAATATTTAAGGCAGGCAAATTGTGAAAAGTCCGGGAAAAGGGATGCTTCGGTGTTTTTGTCTTCCCCTGCCCAGCAGGTCACCTACCTATTTTCCCCAGGTTTAAAGTCCGGATTTGAGACCAAACATTTGTTTCGATTTTTTCTGCACACACTGTGACTTGGATATTTAAATGTTCTGAAATATAATGTTATGTCTTTTCATCGGCCGAAATTAATAGGCTATGTGTGGTGATTTTACGATCGAGTGATAAAAAATTTGTCCGAAATTAACCGATCGTAAAATCACGACAGTCATTTAATTTCGGCCGTTAAAAAGACAGAACATTAAAATATCCGATAGTATCCTAAATAAAGGGTCCGAGAATGGTCGCACTTGACTTTCTCGCATTTTTTGCGCTACTGAAAAACGAAAAATTTGATTTTTTATGTAATCATTTTTTTTTTGGCCACAATTGTGATTTGCCTATATTGGCCGCAATTTTAGATCGATTGAAAAGTTCTTCAACAAATATTTAAGTAATGTTATTTAGCACAAGATTATCGATTTTTGAGAAATTCCGGCGAATACTGTTCCCGGGGACTAAGTTTTCACGTATGGGCCAATTTGGGCCCAAATTTTCGGCCCATCTCAAAAAAAATGTAAGTGATCCTGAAACATTTATCTGGGAACACAACTGCCAAATGTGAATGTTCTAACTTGATAAATGTACCGTCAAAACCGTTTCGAGTAATCAAAAACACGATTTTTAATTTATTTTTTGACACTTTTTTGACAATAGTGGGCGTAATTTTTGAGTAATCATAATTATATTAAAAATGTATATTGGAACTGATTTTAGACATCTATATTTCAAATTTGAGCCAAATCGGTTGACTGGTGTGACCTCTGGCCGCGCTACAGACAACGTACAGACCTAAAAACCACTTTTTTGGTATCTAGGACCCCTGAAACGCCTTTTGCAATGAAAATCTCAGAATAGAAATTTCGCTCGATAACATAACTTTCTCAGCCCATGTACGGGCGATAAAGTAAAAAAATATGTTGAAGAAAATTAGATGGGCGTCCTCCTTTATATACTCTAGTCTCTAGTAAACTCAAACTATAGGTAGGTAATTATGGGAGAGGTCTTGAGATTACTCTGCCGCTTTGGTTTGGAATACGGCTTATTGTTTTAGACCCCTCAAACGGAATAGCTTGAGGCAATTTCCCTTCAAAGTTTCAGTTAAGTTTTCAGCCGGTCAGAAAGCCTAGGGCTCGTTTGAATCTCTGAAAGGGAAGGCGAGTGAAGCAAGCAACTCCCCTTTGAACTTTGTTCCTACCTAAAACTACCTACTTATTTAAATAGGTATGTCCTGAATCACTTAGTTAAGTGAACCTATTACGCCATCTAAGTTTAACTTACTCAAGGCCTAAGTGAGTATACGCAAAAGGACCAAAGATCTATTGCGAAATTTCCTAGATTTTTTCTACAGGTAGGTACTTAAGTACACAAATACAGTTACTTTCGGATGTTAAAAACACACATATCTGTAGTTCAGAGCATATAAATATCCTAATATCCAATAGTGCCCCCAAAAACTGGTCAGAAAAAAAAGTAAACAAATACTTAGCAAATGTAAATTCCGTCTTAAATTACAAACCATTGCACTTATATATGGGGAGATCGGTTGAAATTTCTACATAGTTAAAGCCATGTTCCAGGGTTCCCTCTGATGAGAACCCTTGGGAACGGGTTTGGGGGGGGGGGGGGGGTTCGGGGGGAGGGGGGTAAAGTGCTTTTTCAGCTGTGACCAATGAATCCATTTCACGCGCAGTTGCCATTTTATGATTTTCAATTTCAATTTTTTTCCCCCAAATACGATCTCTCTCAGAGCCTTGTTGGCACAGAAAAATGTAAATGTAACTTTCCTGTAGGTGTGTAGAATAGGGGAAAGCAAGTAGCCGCCTTGCAAATAGACCATTTTAAGGAGTATCCGTTGGGCTCAGCCTGCAGCACTACTCCAAAAACCAGCTCCCCACCTACGATGGTGACCTACAGTTTTATGTGGGTTTCGAAACCACCACAGGCTTGAGCTGGTTAACATAATTTCAGGACATTTAAATATCCAACAGTGTTCTCAAAAAAATGGTCGGAAAAATTGTAAACAAGCACCAAATGTGTACTCCGTTTCAGGCTGAATATACATTTGCTATTTTTTTACGTTCGGGCTTCAAACTTTGTGAGAAAACTATTGGATATTTAATTATTATGAAATGAGATGAGTAATGACGTTACAAAGACATATTATATTTCAGAATATTTAAATATCCAATAGTTTGAAGTCGGAACGTAAAAAAATAGCGAATGTATATTCAGCCTTAATCTCAACAACAACAAAGACATACCTACCAGGTTACCATAGAAAAGGATACTAAAAAAAAACGTCAGCAAACAGATGTATATAGTGAGGTTTAAGGTCCTTCAATAAATTCACCTTTATTGAGCTAAATCTTTTTGATGTTGAAGGACCCCAGACTCGGGAAAGAAAGCGTTCTTTGACATTTCTTCTTCTTACGAAACCATTCAAGAAATTGCCCTTGTAAGCCAGCTTAAAACCTATATAGCTTTCAATTAGCTTCGTAACGGCATCCTTTAAGAGGCATCTTCACCGAAGCCCGAGAAATGCGTTTTTCAGGAAAATCCTGATTGGAAATGAGGACTCTTCGGAGGACAGCGACTCGATCGCCGTTCTATCCACGTTTTTTCAGACCGACATTTACCTCTGGTATGTCTCGAATCATTAATTTCGAGGCTGTGGTGGTCCGGAACCCTCTTAAAACTGTAGGTCCCCATCGCCAACTAACACGATGGGTGGGGAGCTGGTATTTGGTAGTGCTGCCAGCTAACTACGATGGATAATTCTTGAAATGGTCTAGTTGCTGGGCTTGTCCCTATACTACCAAACTTTAAAAAAAAGAAGAAATCAAATATTTTAGTTTAAGAAGTTGAAAGCCCCTTGGGTGAAGACTGCTCTTAAGAGAAAAGCTTAATCTTGATTAATCAATGTAATGGAAGTTTTTACTCGCTAACATTGTTTTATACCCCAAGTTAATTTGAAAGTATTCTTTTATAACTCCCAATAAAGGCTGGTCTTGTTGTTTTCTTAGCTGCATGATTTGTGCTCGAGGAGCTCACAACTTTTCTGCCTTTTCTATTTATCCTATATTTATTTTTCTTTTCATTCTGTTTTAACTCCGGAATTAAGGGCGTGTTTGTTTACGTTTTTCTTTGAACATTTTACGAGGAAACTATTGGATATATATATATGTTCTGAATTATAATGCCTTTTTAACAACCGAAATTAACCATAAAATTTGCAGAAAAAACGTAAACAAACACGACTGCGTATAGACGCCCTTAATAGCCAGGTCACATGAGTGATCGTATCTAAATCAATATCATATTCAAGATGTGGTGGTTTAGAACCCAGCTAGAACTGTGGGTCCCTGAAAATAGATTTGCTCATCTCGGCGAGATTCTGAACGAATCAGAATGGGCCCTCGCGTATCTATAGGGATATAATACCAATGAATCAGATAACAGGCGACAACGATTCGAAAAATTTTGAGTATGACCGGAATCGAACGAGCGAAAGAAGATAAAAGAGGGAAGCAATCCACAGTTCCTAATTTTGGACTCTCTTATTTTCCGTTAAAAAATACTCGCCAAAAAAAGTTGAAAAAGTTTTTGAAGTTGCTCACCCCATCATCGTCTTCGTTCACTTTCCAAAAATAAATATTTACAACAGAAGAAAATGTGTTTCAGCCTCTTGGCCGACGTTCAAAAAGCGTACGATTGTGTGTACGTATGCGGGTTGGCAGCGGCTCGTGGCTGATAGTACAACACGAACATCGCTTCAATGGAACTTTTGCCACACAATCTTTTCAATGCGTCATTCAGTAATCTCTCACATTCAAAAGGAGATACTAGTCATTCCCTATAACGACGGACAACGGACCTTCTAAGTTTGGTCGCTATAGAGAGAGGTTCTTTGTCTAGAGACCATATAGCGATCGATCGTTATAGACAGTGACCCCTCTCGTACATATAGCATTCAAACTATTTAGGAGGCAGCGTTACTACTCAAGAAAAAGTCATACATTCGCTATTGTTTTACGTTCCGATTTCCTTTGTGAGAAAACTATTGGATATTTAAATATTCTGAAATATAATATGTCTTTTTTACGTCAATACTCATGAGGCTATGTTGTGATTTTACGATCGAGTGATTTTTGTACCACAAAAATTGTCCAAAATCAACCGATGGTAAAATCACAACATAGCATTATGTCATGAGTAATGACGTTAAAAAGACATATTATATTTCAGAATATTTAAATATCCAATAGTTTTCTCACAAAGTTTTAAATCGGAACGTAAAAAAATAAGCGAATATTCAGCCTTAACTACGACTGCTACCCGTCCAATATTTCTGAATTTTGGGTTAGAGAGCTATACTCGTAATGGCAGAGGTATCCAAGTCATTTTATTAAGGAAAACTCAGCTGTCGGGAGTGATTCTGGACAAAATCCCCCCCCCCCGGTAGGGTTCCCCCCCAACGTGGGGCAATTCAGTTGAAGGAGGAAAAGAAATGTCGGAGTCAGAGGACTCCCCGTGACGAAAATCTTGCTTTCAACCACAACGGATCCCTGAAACGTCACTGGAATGGCGACAAAGCAGCACGCAGGGTTTTGCGAGCAATAAACTCAACCGCTTCCGCACAAAACCGCCACCTTCCGGTCGCGCTTTCTATAGGGATCGATGCTGAAATGGCGACTGCTGAATCCAGCACAAGGTATGGCACTTCCAACCCTTTTCGGAAAAGGCCGTTCAATTTCACTGAATACTTTTCAAGCCAGTTTTTTTTTTTTTTGTTGCGATCCAAGATTCACTCATGCCTGGGGCAAAACTCGAAGTCGATGCTCCTTCCCGGAAATTTTTTATTTTTCCTTCCCCTTATATGTTTACTTAGCAGATATATTATTTGTTCATGAATATCTAGAAAAATTTTCCTCCTGTTCCGAACGAATTTTAGGTGTTCATCTATATCACGATCTCGCAATGTCGTTTGGCCTTTTTTTGGTGACAATTTCCGAGGGAAAAATTTTATTTATTCTGAAATATATTAGGTTTTTAACCGTGTACAGACGTCTGATTGGTCTCTTTGGCAATGAAATTACGTCATCCTCAGTCTCGAACGTTGTAACCTATGGAATAATTAGTCCTTGCACCAAACCCTCCCCACATATTCAACTGCTACTGCTTATATACTCGTACTTCAGTGACCGACGTTTAATAATATATCATTCGTACTTGACAGACAGACAGTCGTTAATATTGCGTGTGTGCTGGTCAACAATTGTTCTGCATGTACAAGACTCCGCTCACGAGCAAATTAACCAATTTAAGTTGTCTTACTTCAGACTTCAGCCTATAATTTGCAAAAAAAACTGTCTATTTACTTTTTCTTTTGCATAAAATTTGCAGAAAGAATGGCAAACCCCATGAGCATGTAGTCAGATACCTAGTTATTACGTAGACGTTTCCACCCTCGTCTACTAATTGGTTTTTGAGTAAGGCTGAATTTCACCACTTTCCGATAGTGTCTTTTAACGAGAGGATTTAACGAACGGATTGACGTTATCGTATGTTTAGCTCACGACAAATGCCTTGCGCTTGCACTTGTTTCTCTGCGATTGCACTTGTTGTAAGCTAAACATACGATAACGTAAATCCGTTCGTTAAATCCTCTCGTTATAGACACTATCGGAAAGTGATGAAATTCAGCCTAAATTGTTTAGACTACCTTGTCGATAAGCTAACAAACACAATTTCAAATGTGAATGAAGAAAGGACTCGATATCTCGCAAAATAAGCGAGTTATGAATTTGAGAAGTTTCGACCCCCTTCACGTTAAGGGTATATGTCGGACGAAAATATTTTTTAAATATAAGTTGTAGGTAGTTTTAAGACAAATTCAAAGCAAAAACAAAGGACTCGATATCACATTTAGTAAGAGAGTTATGAATTTTTTTGCTGGCCAATGTTATCCCACCTGAAAACATGCATTCTAGTAAGTCCTTGGACAATGCGTTCAGGACGGCATCCCCGGACGTACGGTTAGTGGGATGGCAGTTTTTTGTGAGTTGCCATTCCCGCCCCTCCATTCTCGTTTACGCATCTGAATTGAACGTAGATTCTTATAAAAATTTATTTGAGTTTTTTAATTACATTAATTTTCATTAATTTTTTTCCCCTTCCGTAGCAGTTCCCCTTCGTGCTGCAGTAGACAGTGCAGTGTAGCCAATGATAGGCTGGCGAAAACCCGAGCCACCCCGAGCTCTACCGTAAGTGGTGGAGGTAACCACCCGGCGGCCATTGTGGCCATTAGTTTGTTATTCCTTCGACAAAACGTACCGTCGTCTAAAGGCAACACTGAGAAAAGGATCCTGTTGTGACAACGTAAAATCCCTGTTAAAAAACTGACAACGGGATCGGTTCTGTTCAGCCAACAAAACTGACCCTGTTAAGCAGATCCTGTTGCACATGATAGAGAAAGTGCCCTGTTCCAGATACGACTGACAACGGGAATTTTCTGTTGCAAAACTACGAATATCCTGTTGACATTGCAGGAGAAAGTAGGATTGCCACCCACCTCTAGTTGGTGATTTTGTTGTGTTAAGTAGTTAGTCTGGTTGGAAGAATGATGTTTCCCTATTGATGTTAGTATCTTTGCTAGTTGGAAGTTATAGCTTTTCTAGTTGCCTCTACGATAAAAGTCTGTTGATTATAGTACCCTTCCCTGTTCTTTCTAACTGATTTTCCCTGTTTCTCCTACTATCACTCCCTGTTCCTTCTAGGTGATCATCCCTGTTCCTCTAACTACCACTCCCTGTTCCTTGTAGTTGATCATCCCTGTTCCTCTTACTATCACTCCCTGTTCGTTGTAGTTGATCATCCCTGTTCCTCCTACTACCCTCCCTGTTCCTTCTAGTAGATCCTCCCTGCTCCTCCTACTACCCTCCCTGTTCCTTCTAGTAGATCCTCCCTGTTCCTCCTACTACCCTCCCTGTTCGTTCTAGTTGATCATCCCTGTTCGTCTTATTACGGTTGCCCTGTTGCAATTCAGGTGATTCTGCCTCCCGAAACCCAGCGGGTTGGGGGGGGGGTTACCCCACCTCTCCCGTTCCCCACCTCTGAGCTTCGGAAGGAAACCACCTGCAGAGCACAGGAACCCGCAGGAAGCTGGAATAACACGAATATGCATTATTATGAGTACAATAGTCAATTTCTATATTAGTTATACGACCAAATGAGTAACTGAGAGAGAACTTACGTGCTAGATTAAGTCAATACTAAATTAAAAAAGATATTAAATAAAGGTACATGTCTAATGAAGCAAACGAGAGAGAACTTATATAGCTAAAGGTCCTCGTTAAGTCAATGATGAATTAAAAAAGTTAAATACAAAAATGAAGTTGTGCTATTTACACCAAAGGTCATCACCAAGAAAACATACTGCAAATAGGTAGGGATCGAACTGACTCCTTTATGACTGTTGGTCATTTGCGTAACCACTAAGCAACTTTACCACACCTTTTTCAAATAGGCGATAAAAATTTTAAGACTCGAAATTCGTGGATTGAAAGTAGCTTAGTGGTAGAGCAGGTGACTGATGATCAAAAAGTGGTCAGTTCAATCCCAATACCTTGCTATATCTAGCTATCACAGGGTGGTCAATCGTCTTAAACAACACCTGAGATTTCAATTGTTATCTTAGTCATAGCCTGTTACATTTTAAATAAAAAATATTAAGAACCAATGCTGACGATGCATCTCTGCCTCCCATCAGATTAACATTAGGAACTGAAAGTCATTTTTCAGCTTTACCCTTCACTAGAGAGACTCAAGTTTTTACTCTAGAATCTCTCTGTCTCTCCAACCAAGGGTAAAGCTGAAAAATGAATTTAGTTCCTAATGTTAATCTTATGGGTGGCAGAGATGCATCGTCAGCATTGGTAGGACATTTATAAAGTTACATAATATCAAGTATGTAATTATATGTACCTACTGGTATTCAGTTGGCTAGGTACCTAATTACCAATGGCGAACAGTAACATACTGTTTGCCATTAGGTAGGATTACATAATTACATGGTGATTGAAACCGCAGTTTCTTATGAAATATAGCCATTTGAGGTCCGTGGGGAACAGTGACCTCGTACGCCAAATACTGCTCGTCAAAACAAACATTTTCGAATGGGGTGCCAACAAAAATTAATTGTTGAAGTTCAAAATAGAGAATATCTGTGATCTTCATGAAATAAAGACGATCATTGGACGAGTGAGTTACAATGACAGTGCCCTTACGGTAAATATGACTGTAAAAGGATGCTGACTGAGCTATACGTCCTGATTTTCGGTCACCCTTAATGTCTAAATGGATTAGAACAGTTGCATACGATTCGTAGTTGAATGAAATTGAGTCATGAATCACAACCTTCAAAGGGTCACTATAACCGCCTTCTACGAATAGCCTATTTAAGAGTAGTTGATGTTTTTTGGCTAAAGTGGCAGTAACATTCACTCTACTAGCCGAGAGGTTAGCAGCAGTCTTAAGGACACGGTGTTTTGCTTCAAATCTCATTGATGAGAGCAATGAAAGTGGGCCAAAGTTTAAAATGGCTCTAGGGTAGTGCACCAAAAAATGGAACTTAGGCTGGAGTTTATTGCTCTCACTAAGTTTCAGGTACAATTCATTGAATTCTGAAATCAACACCGCTGCGTATTCAGAGAAACTTGGAGGGAATGACCTTTTCATGAGTTCATCGACTAACGTAAACAGCGCCGTGTAAAGGGACCAGTACTCATCACCTTGGCCGTCCGTTTTTTCAAAAACCCTGTCCCCAATAAGTAACCCAAAGTACCTAATTAGGTTGGCCACTCCTGAGGCAGTCTGTCGTATGACTTTTTGCCTGATACGGTCATGAGACATTGCAACCGGCTTGGCAGAAGTGTCAGGACCAAAGCTAAATGCTTGCAATCGGTCGTTGAACTCATCCATAGTAAAGTACGCAAGGTCAACAACATATTTCTTCATTATTAACCCCATGACATACTTCCCACAGCCTTCAAAGACATCGTGCATTATATCGACCCCAAGCTGGCGGAACAAATCAAAATTATTAAGGTGAAACCATACACTTCTTTCTTTGACACCTGTCGCGGCGGCATTTCCCGTGTCAAGATCGAACCTGTAATTTGATATGTCCCGCAGCAGCTCAGAGTTTTCAGTAATGGAAGTGCTAAGCTCATTTTTATCGACTCGGCATGTGCGACAGCACCTATTCGCTGAGAAGCTCTCAACGAAACCACACAGGGAATGGATCCCTAAATTGTCACCTAACACTAAACCCAGTTCAAAGTAAACTGTCCCGGTAAAATCAGATAGTTCAAAATTGATCCCGACACTACTAAGTTCATTCATGTCATCTATAATTGGTCTCAAAATTGCTTCATTTCCAAACTGTGACCGATCCGATGAATGAAACAGTGCTGCCAGAATAATTTTATTCAGCCCAGATTGTGAGACAGAAGTACCAGATAAAAAGTCAACAGCTAAACAGGGAAATGATATATAGACTGCCCCTAGCTTGTGGATGCCAGAGTGACTTCCCAATGCATTGCCACTTTCAAAATCATCAAAAAAAAGGAAATAAGGTATTATTATTTTTCCTGGATTCATCGATAATCTGCTTCGCCAAAACGAGCCTTGGACAAAGTTTTGTATGTCACTTGATTCGTCATTGAGTTTAGACATGTATGATATGGTGGACTTAAGGACGCCCTTCAAACTGAACATTCCAAGGAAGACTTCTTTTAAAGGAATTCTTTGTGCTGCACATTTAATAGTGCTGTATAGTTTCAAACCATTTTTTTTAATGAAATCAGGACGAGTTCCAACATCATATGACTTTGGATCTATTAATGTTTTCAAGCTCCGGAACCGATTCATCATATGAAACTCAGAACTGTACTGATTCATTACAGAAGTAATCGTGGATGACATAGAGCTAAAACTTTCCTTTGTCACCCCATTACTTTCGTAATGTGAATGTATCATGGGTAACAATGACTGATCAATAAGATCTCGGAAATTAGAAAACACCTCACTGACAACATTTCGAGTTAGACCTTTGTTTCCATAATATCTAGCGGCTAACTGCAACATGAAATTGTCAAGAGAAACCACCTGAGGCCTGGCAGGCACAAGCGAGTTAGTTGGCTGTTCTTGTATCACCCCTGTTTGTTGACAATTTACAGTAACAGGTTTTTTAGAAGCTTGGCCTACGTGCTCTCTTTTGTGATGTTTGTATACAGAGTTCCAGGCACTGAAAACCCTCCCACAGTCAGGACACGGTATGGTACAGATTGAGTTCATTCCGCATGGTCCCAACAAGTAGTGAGTGCGGTAGGAACTGAGGGTCGGTAGGCATCGTGAGCATTTTGGACACTTCATACTAGTACCACTCTTTCAAGTTCTTCTAGCAGCTGGCGGCTGCTAGAACTCGGCGAGTCAAAATCGCTAACGATGCCGTACACGGCCCTTTGGATGATATACCATACTGGTGCTGACTCTGGGGGATAGCTGGCCTGAAGCGCCCACAATGCTTCAAAGAGAGCACGCAGGCCTTCTTTGAAATTGTCGAACGTGTAAGACACCTGATCGCAGATGATGAGATCGTAAGAGGAGCAAGCCCCCTCTACTCCGTTGCCCCGGAGGAACGGTTGCACAGCCTTCAGGCCGTGTGACGCCAATTTCGCTTTCCGCTCTTCCAGGACAACAGAGTTAGTGATCTCGAGCCCCCGGACTGTAATAACTCCTTCCAATGACTCTGCACGAGTCGGCCTCCAGGTGTGGCTCTCCTTTCCTCGTGTCGTCCTCACCGTCGTGCCGTACTCCAATAAAAGGTTCACCAGACCAACTGCGGCGAAATCTGAAGCATCCTCTCCCACTGTAAAAGACAAGAAAAATCAATTTAGAAACATGAATAATTATCTAAAAATGCAAGAATTCTAGGTGAGATCTCGGTTATTAGGAATTAAAATAACTTAGCACTTGTATTGTTACAACAAAGAAAGTTTCTAATTCTAATAGTTTAGAGGTAAGATTAAGTAACACAGAACATCATTAAGTAAATACTTCTTTTCTTTCATTGTTTTCAAGATTCTCCAGTAATTAACTTTCTACCTCCATTTTAATTATTTAAACTGGCTTTGTTGTAACCAAAACATTTTGATTTTATTTTATTTTAGGTTCTTAAAACTTAAGGCCGACAATTCAAGTGGCAGCAGAATGAATTGTAATGACATTTTTCCGAGGAAAATATTTATATTTATTTGTTCTGAAATATAATATGCCTTCTTAGCGTCACAACTTAGCAGGTTACGTTGCGTTTTTTTTAGTGATTTTCGGCACACAAAAAATTGTCAAAAATCACTTTATTGAAAAAAACCCAACGTAACCTGCTAAGTTGTTACGCTAAGAAGGCATATTATATTTCAGAACAAATAAATAAGCAATAGTTTTCTCTGAAAATGTCAGGGAAAAAAAGTAAACAAACCAACTAAATTTTCAGCCTTAACGGACTCTAAACACTTGGGTCTCTTTACATCTTCCATCTAGTTTATTCCAATTTGTATTTGAAACAATTACTTACGGGCAGCCACCTGAAGGAAAGTGGTTATATATTTCTGAGGCCCATAGTCTAACCTCGCACGGGCCAGCGATAGAACCTTCTCCTTGAATGCAGGGTAGGCTGAGTAGAGTGCACCAGCCTGATTTGGATGTCCAACAGCAAAGTCAAGGCACAACTGGAAAAAGAAAAATGGGAAATTGAAAAATGTAGTCACAACAGTAGGTACCTAGGTATGTTTTAGCTGTATACTTCCTGCTGAGAACTGTTCGCATGATTGTCCTTTCATTTATATACTGGAGCAAGTGTGAAGGTTCCTTATATAGATATTCATCTTAGTGGTATATTACATTCATTTAGGATTGTAGTATAGAAAACACCCACAAATTTGCACTTACCAGTTTCCACCCCTCAGGTTGTGCAGCCGCTGGAAACTGTTGGAAATAATCCTCGTATTCGAGTGCTTTTGGTGGGCGCAAGAGCTTCTGCCGAGCAGAGTATGTGTTTTTCCAATGATGCTCTACCAGGTCCAGTGGTCTTGTGCTCCCCCTGAGAAAGATGAGCCCCTCGTCTTCGAGAATGCTGTTGGTCGTCCCTTCAGCTTCACCGCCTCCGCCCAATGGCACTCGGCGTCGACGTTTTCTATCAGATCCCTCACTGCTGGTTGACGAATCCCGTTGTCGGCGTTCGGGGGTCGGGGGTTCTAGGACTCCCGATTTCTTCAGATCACTACGGTAATTGTGCCACTTCCGGACTAATTTTCCACTAGCCTCGGTGGTTGCCGTAGCCGGACTAAAGTAAGCAGATTCGGACTCCGTTGGGAAGACTTTCTTTATTGCTGCTGCCCACTGTTGCCATGTAGAGGATGGAAGCGAGTGCCACTTGCATAACTGGCGGGAGTACTCGTAAGCAACAATGTCAAGCACGAGCCTGAAAATAATAATAAAAATATAATATTTAGCAGTGGGTGATATGCAGGGTTTGGATTATGATGCCATGAAAATCGACAAAATATGTACGCAAATATACAGAAAACTACCTTAAAATATGCACAAATGTGCATCAATATTATTATTATTATGAGGGGTGGGGGGGACAAGCCCAGCAACTAGACCATTTCGAGAATTATCCATTGTGCTCAGCTGGCAGCACTACCAAATACCAGCTCCCCAGCCATCGTGCAGTACACGATGGGGACCTACAGTTTTAGGTGGGTTCCGAACCACCACAGCCTCGATATACATTTCACTTGAAATTTTGAACATAATATCAGAGGTGAATGCCGATCAGAAAAACCAAAAATATTGGTTAAACATGCTATGATATGCAAGTTTTTGACGCTTTATTTCAAATTAAAAGGTGTCTAAATTAAGGTGCCACCGAAGCTGACGTTGCATCTCTGCCACCCATAAGATGAACACTAGGAGCTAAAATACATTTTTCAGCTTTACCCTTGGTCTGAGAGTCTCCAAATTTTGCCCAAACGTAACCTTAGAAATCTTCTATGGTAAGGCTACGTTCTGGTGAAATTTTGAGTCTTTTCAGCCAAGGCTAAAGCTGAAAAATGACTTTAAGCTCCTAATATTAATCTTATGGGTAGCGACATCGTCAGCTTCGGTAGGACCTTCATCGTTTCGTTGTAATGTTTCTTACACACCTGCTACGGTCTTTTCCGTCGAGCTTGATACCACTTGTTGCCTTCTTGGAGAGGATCGGGCCATAAGCGGTGTCCTCCCTTAACGCAGAGTGCACATTGTAAGGGGGCCCCAAAGTGAATAGGTCCTCCAAGTCGATTACCTCGCCCACTTGATCAGTTGTTGTGGTCGAAGTGGATGGAAAAGCAGCTGGTGATAAAGACGGCTGTGGTGAGGAAACTGCTTCAGAATTATCCTGTTGACAAAAATAACATGTTTGTAAGTTTTATTCTCAGAAACCGTGATAGTGATGATGGTCGTTCAGAACTATCACTGTTAACTCTTATATACAAATTTTCTAGGGAAACATTTGCGTGATCTAAAACGTGAAATATCAGTGAAAACTTTCAAATCCTGACGTGCCAGGAATTTTTTAACCACTTCTTCTCAATAACTTGTGTTACGCTAAGTTTTTTCATAAACGAAAGTAAGACATGTCGTATGAATGGTGAACGCACTAGAGCAAATAATGGGTGGACTAACGGATGGAATGAAATTTCCCAGAAACCACTTTTTCGACTCAGGGTACCCCCATGATCATGAGAAACCTAAAATACCTATCAATAGGTATAAAAATTTTGAATTTGGCTATCGAGAAAGTATTAAGTAATAGCATTTGTGACGGTAAAAACAGGAGGAAACAACATACTTTCTGCAGTTGTCTTATTTTGGACAGAAGAAGGAGTCTCCGTGCGTAGGGGGCCATCGGTAGAATTTCACGCAGGTTAGGCTCTTCTAAAAGAACTAGGGTATCACAATCTTTGAAACCGTGCTCTAAAGAAACAGAAAACCGTCACTATATAAGAATGATGGATGAATATCTCTTGTTGTTTTAAAAAGGTCAGGGTGAAGGGAATTGGATCACGAAATGGGCCGAATGTTTTGCCAAAAAAGGAATTTCACTTATTTATGCGTTTTGAACCATCCTGAGAAAAAAATTTATAAATTTATTTAATTTTTTTTTTGTTTTTGGAAAGTTTTTCGAAAAATGAAAATTAGTTTTTTTGGACTCAGGATGGCTTGAAACGTCTAATGAAATGAAAATCTCAAAAACACCCTTTGACGAAAAAACTTAGAAAAATTTCGGTGTCCCCTTTCCCGGACCCCAACCAGGAGGTGTATTCCCTTTCTCGAACGCCAGCAAACCCACCCAACTAACACATTCAAAATTTACTGTAAGAAGATAAGGCACGCCATGATGCAATATACGGAGAACAGTTCTTCTTACAATAAATTTTGAAGGTGTTAGTTGGGTGGGTTTGCTGGCGTTCGAGAAAGGGAATACACCTCCAGGGATTGTAGCTAAAAAAAACCTTGGAAAGAACACAGATATACACTTAATCACACCTAGCAGCAGGAGTATTCCCGTTGGGAACGCTTTTAGCAGGCGATAACTCGCAACCGCTATTTTTACGCCACTTAGAACTCGCTTCAGCAATTCCCGTATTCCGCTTACTTTTACGCTTTTCGTCGGCGCTATCTCCTACCGCCAGGCGCAAACAAAACAAGGGAAATTTGTCGCAACTTTGAAAACTTGGCGTTAAAGCAGTAGACAGACCGAAACAACAACATTATGAATCCATTTTTACCGGATTCTTGTTAATATTGAACTTCAAATTTAGTTTTAGGTGTTAAATATGTAACACTTGCTAGATTTAATGTAAGAAATGTTTCAGTAATACCTTTATTTAATTTCAAAGAACATAAAATGTATGGATTTCAGTTTAAAATTTGTGAAAGTAAAAGATGGTAAGCTTTCATAACCTTATTTGGTTATTTTATATTTTTCTATTAAAATGTTTAATTATTCAAGATAAAATGAGTCGAAGATAAGATAATAATATTAAAATTGAATGGTCGTGAAAAAATTTCAAATTTGCCGCTTTTTTCAAAAAACCAAACTCAAACAAAAGCAAAACGAAGTGTACTTCTTTCATTGCAAATGTAAAGAAACTTTCATTTTTCCCCCAAAAAAATAGATATATTCTCATTTTCAAGTACACTTTCTATTAAATCCGCTCAAAAACCCACTCAAGTTGACTTTGCACCAATGGGAAGGGGTGGTGAGTTCTACCGCCTTGAAAGGGCGACCAAAACCCACTCAATAACCCACCATAAGCGTTGGGGAATACCATTTGAGCGTTTAGGGAGTTTGAAGGCGTAAGTTGAGTGGGTTTTGGTGGCGTTAGAGAAAGGGAATACACCTGCTGTGAGCAAGTGCACTAGGGAGTGGCCTTGACACAACACACTCGCCGTTTCCTATAACCTGGCCCTAAATCTGAAATGACTCCTTACATACAAATTCTAATGAAATACCTAGAGATACATACGTATGTACCTACAGCAACAATCGAGGTAAAATGGCATTTGACGGGCTCTAGGTACTATATAATTATTTTAGGGACATAGAAAATATCAAAATGCCCATCAACTTCTAACTCAAGCTTTGGTACAGCCTAGGAAACATTGTAATAAATAAGGACAATAATTTGTTTGCAGGACTGCAAGTAGGTATTGTTGAATTGTGGACAAGTTCATAAATAATGGAATAAAATAATTCACTTACCAAGTAGCGTCTGTGCGTATTCTTCAAATCCCCAAGATTGCAGCAACTGGGCCGCCATTTGAACCGTGTGAGCCTCAAGGATCCCTCTGGCGAAATGGCGTCATGGCCAAACGGTCGGATGCGCGCGCATTTGAACTTTGTTGGTTCAGGAGTATTTTTCCGTTGGAGATATTAGTTACCCGACTCTTAACAGGGACAACAGCGTTTCTCAACAGGGACTTTAGGGTCCCTGTTGAATCCCTGTTCAGACAAGAGGGCATTTTGTT